>NWUY0300007202.1:0-27203 GCA_004151065.3 Larix sibirica
CATTCCAAGTCAAAACTAGGGGTATTACAGATCTCCTCCTAAAATCATATTACACTCCTCCCACAAACCAGAGGAGGAAAAAATTTCCCATAAAACTCGTCAATTTTGAAAAGGCCCATAAATGTTTAGGACTGCAAAGGTTTCACCGGAATCTTTATCTTCGAGAACAGTATTCAACACAAAATCATACTTTCACACTAAAAATTCCTTTAATTCTAGACTCCAGGCCAATACTAACCCATTGGAGTGACCCTCCGAGCTTAAATGTGCAAAGGACCAATATTTTAACCAAGGACTTATTATATCTTGAGCTTTAATGCCTTCTGGCATTGTTTCCTGTAAAAGGATGACTGGTGGTTTTAAATTATGTGTCATCCTCTTAATGGCATTCAATTTGGGGGATCCCCCTAACCCCCTAGCATTAAATGAGAGACAAAGCATCAAGGAACTCTAGGGAGGGATTTCCCTACTCTAAAGGCCCTATTTATCGTAGACTGTTTCCCAGCCTTAATATCCAACATGGCTTGATTTTTGGCTTTTGTGATTTGAGACTTTCTACCCAAATTGACCATTGGTACAAGCTTGAGACCTAGACTTCCCGATGTTACACCTTCGTTCCTCCGCATGCTCGCCACCCTATATCTGGTGTTATATACCTTAGGTTTTAGCAAAGAGAGAGGGTTGTCCTTAACCTCAAGAGAGGAGGTTGGGTTGACCGATCCTTCCAAACTTGACATGTCCAACTTTGGGGAGGGAAAAGGGGAATAGAGAGAATTTTGAGGAGGACCCAACTCTTCAATGGGAAAAACTATACCAGGAAAGATATTTTCATAAGAAGGGACAACAGGGGATACATCAAGCTTATCGGAATAGAAAGGTGGTGTGTCTTCTACGTTCTTGCATGCATCCTCCATGGATACGTCAACCTCCCTTGATTGCAGCTCGTCACCTTTACCATCGTGGGATGTTGACTCCTTGTTATATGAAGTTGCAGGCGTCTTCCTAACCCAAACCTTCCTGGAATTATGCACACCAGAAGAAGTGTTTGGGAAATATCGTATCATATTTCCAACCTACCTACAACCAAAGCAACAAAACAGTATTTTATAGTAGTCTAACCTTTGACACCATACACTGCCATACGATTCCAGCTTAATTTCCTCATACAGTCGATCACGTGAATCCAATTCCACCAATATTTTGGCGCAACACCTATCCATATTTTGTTCCCAATTGTCCTCCAATGCTATAAACCTTCCTATCTTACCCCCGATCGCCTCTAGCACCAATATTTTCCAAAACATCATAGGTAGTCCTAGAAATATAACCCATAATTTTTGAAGATTTTGAGGTTCCCTTCTAGCTTCGAAATCAATCTTCCACCTTTTAAAATTAGTCCCGACGGTCCCCAACTCCAATTCCGCTCCAACAGTTTTTGCTTGTCTAATTCAGAGTGGAATTTAAATAGGATCAAGCCTCACAACAAGATATGAAAAGAAGGATCCTGGTCCAAAACCAATTTCCAATTAGACTCCATCCAATTTCATAGCGTCGCTTCCCCCACTGCTTTCCCACAGAACCTCCCTACCAAGTTCGAGCTTAGCTAATATGAAACTTCCTCAATTCAAATTTCTTTTTCGACCACCAATGAAACCGTATCCTTCTTCACCCGAGCTCACTTCTTGCGTCCTGATGCAATCTTGGAGTTGTTCTTCGATGTACTTCCTCCATTAACATTTCACATGGGGATTGAATGCGGCTCATTCCTCCATAAGGGATCATGCAAGGGAGTAGTCTCCTTGTCTAAACTCTTCCCAACTTGTTAGACACCTTGACCCATCCAGAGCACCCACTTTGTCACCTACCCTTATGCCCCCTTGTTTCATTTCCTCTCAAATTTGCACATCGACCCTTCTTTTCCCATAGACTATCCCCATAAAATTTTGGGGGAATCCTCCTACTATCTATTTGGTCCTTTTATTAGTCTATATCTTTATTTTCTCTTTTCATTTCTCATGGTCTCCCACTTTCTCTCCCAATTGTTAATTATTGTTTCTCTTTGACCTAGTGTTTACTTTTCATGGGTTACTGCCTCTAGTTATGGATCAACCTGAGATAAGCAAACCTTACCATGGATCAATCATCACATTTTCTCCTTGTTTAATTTCTTATTTCACAATATGTCAATCTAGATTGGAACATCCTTCAAAACATAGTTTTGTCATTTCTACATGTTTTGTTTCTCACACTTTGCATGTTCTTGGACATACTTTCTTATTCCTCAAGGTGAGATCCTTATTTTTTCTAACCTTACATGTCGTTTATTAACCTTGTCTCTTCTAAGAGGCATGATTTTTATTTCTCATGCATCACATGGTTGGTCAACTTTACTGCCTCTATTACGTAAGTTTATTGTTTCTCACACCTTGCATATTGTTGGTCAACCTTATCTCTCTTAATAGGTGAGACGTTTATCTCCTACACTTTGCATCTGGTTGGTCAAAATTATTCTTCCCTCAAGTAAAGTTAGTTTAAAAGATGTTTCTTCCCCTTGAGAGGCCCTAGTGTGAACTCTAAAATTATGATTTTTTCATCTATACTACACATATGGCACATGGTTTTCATATACTTGTGCAAAGGATTATTTCTCATGAGTTTCCCATAGTTTATTCCCATCCCCTGTGGTATGTAGGGTCAAAACCTAAGGGCTGGTCATTATGAAGGAAATACTCTCTAACAGAGAATATAATGTCTAGGTATGTCTCTCATGTTAAGAAATAGAACACAAGAAAGGAACTTGGTAGAAAAGGCTTAATACTTTCTCAACACTTATATTAATCCAATGATATAGATATATAGTACATGGATTTGACCACCTTTACATCTACATCCCATTGATAACTCATCAACTAATAAGGATAACACCTCATCAATAGATAAAGATATAAATGCATAAGGAGGTGGTATTGGATTTGTTTATTATTTAGGGACTCACAGTCTTAGAATCATCCCCTTAATCATAATTCTAAATAATTATACCATCAAGTCAACAAGAACTACTGCATAAATTGGTATCATCCAATCTTCAATCTAAAACTTATAAAATAAGATTCAATGAAGATTTTATTGAAAAAATGTCAATTATGGATGTTGAATGGTTCATCTAAAATGAATTTTTAAAAAGACAATGAATTTTAGGAGTGAATAGCTGCCATGTCTTGACATTTTATGACTATTTGACAATTTAATTATTTGCAATTAATTTAGCTAGAAGAATATGTTGTCTTCTTCCAATTGGTGAATAAATAGGATCACCATTATGTTATCTATGAACAAATAGGATCACTTAAGTGCTCTCTAAATTTAGAATCAATTAGGTGTTGAATAAAATCCCAATAAGATTAGAGATAGCCCATTGAGGAGAAAAATCGCCATGTTGGGATTTCCAAATTCTAATTGAACATTGATTGATGGGACTTCGGAACTTAAGCCTAATTATTATCATTGTTATTCCCCCTATCAGGTGTAAGGTGAGAATTTTGTGGAAGGGATCCAATATATTAATCTAGATTCTTCTTCAATATATCTCTCATCATTGTATATGATACCATGTATCTGGTGATTTTCATTGACCACTAATCATTTTCATCGATGTATGTGGTGGTTTTGGTTTACCACTAACCATTTTCAAAATATACTCCCCCCTTAAGTTTCTAGAGAGTTCTATTGTGTCTTCATTAGTGTACTCCTTCCTTCGAGTTGCAAGAGAGTTCCTTTTCATTTCATTTATGTACTTCCCCCTTTAAGGTACAAGGGAGTACCATTTGGATTCAGTTTTCAATTTGAATTAGAATGGGCACCAGTCATGCCCAAAAGTATCATCTGTAACAAATGATTGAAATCCATTTTCTTTTGTATCTTTTTTATGCAAATATGTATTTACCTATGTATAAACATGATGGTAAAAATTATGCATAATATTGACCTATTGATTCCATCACCAAGAACTTAACCAACCAAATTAATCATTTTATTTTTAGTCGTCTTCTTCTTTTGTCATTTACCTAAATGATGATTTGTTTTCCCACAATGCAGACAAGGATGGATGACAATATTGGCATTCATTAGGAAATTCTTCAATTTATCAATCTTCCACTACTTGAATAACTTATTCAACATGTGACTTTTGCCCCTTCAAAGTTTCCGCAAGAAATCTAACACTCACAAACTGAATTAGTTTGGAGTAGTCGGGAATATGAAAGCCAATGTCTTTTTCATATCCTAAGCCTTGTTGATTCTTGTTAAATTTCAATTCTTCCCGAGATCTAACAATGTTCTTCGAAATATCATTTTGTAATTGGTTTTCTTCCATTCTTTCATGACTGATTTATTTTGTAAATTCAAGTTCACATTCACTGACACTTCTTTTGGTATCACTCCTTGCTTCTTCTTGTGGCTCATAGTGAAAACTTGCCTTCATTAGTGCATTGTTATGAATGATTCCTTCTCATGAATAAATTAAAGAATCATTAATCATATCTTTTGTTGTATCTATATCACCCAATTCCATGAGGTCATTTGTGTCACAAGTTGCACCAACCACGTTCTTAATTTTCTTGTCCTTTACAATTAATTTTAGTTGAAGTCCTTCAATCAATTTTTCAGATCAATTTGCTTGTGAAGGTTAAGAACCCAATTATCCAAATCATTTAAGGTGTCATGTAATTGTTTTATTTCTAGATTGATTTTTTGCAACTGCTTCCCTTCTTTGCCCATTTTAGATTTGCAATTTTGTCACACTTGCTTGCACTTGTTATCAAAAAACTTGAGGGTGTCAACCACTACCGATCATGCACCCCAAATTGTGAGTTTACAACTATTAGAATTTGGTGAATATGACCTCTTTATTCAATTTTGGGTAAGTCAATTGATTTGTAGCATTAAAAGGGTTTGCAACTCTACCCTTTCGACAATTCAATGAAAGAGATTAAATAACTTATGTTTCTTCTTCAATTTTTACAACTCAATGAATCAATCAAACCTTGATTCAAAGAAGTGTTATTCTTGATCGATTTACATTTTCCCATTTAGTATTCTTGCTCATTTTCCAAATTAAATATGTGTCAAATATCTAGACACAATGTAGCCATGAAAAAATATCCAAAATAAAATCATCCACTAGATGTACCTTAGATCCCCTTATTCATATTTCGAGCGAATGTTGGACACATTCTCCTAAAAAATGATAATTTTACTAATTGATGTGGTACAAACCATGGTTCTTTTTTGTTTTCCAATGAAGAGATAAGTGCATTTAAACATGGTAATACTATAAACCCATTCACAAATTGAATAACAAAACAATTATATACCATCAAAGCATTCAAGACTAGGTTTAGAGCTCCCAATTTGACCTTAAGTAAAAATATGTGTTTCCAGCTATATCACTCAAATTCTTGTGTTATGATAATGCCCAATATATTCTTAATGATACTTTCAAGTACATATGACAAGCGATAGTCACCAATCACTTTTCCTTATGGTCCAATTTTATTTGATTTTTTCACCGCTTATATCCATCCAATGATATCAAAATATATTATGGATCTAACCATCTCTAGATATAGATATCATTGCCAATGCATAAGTTTATAAGGATGAAACTTCATGAGTAGATAACGATAACAACTTATAAGGAGGTGATCTCGGACTTTCTGATTATCAAGGGACTCACAATTTGACAAATCAAGAATACCCAAATCTATTTATGTTTCTCACCTACTCATTGTTAAGGGTTTATAATATCTCTATCTTTCATAGAAAAACTATGTTGGATTTCTATCTCTCTTGCATATTAGATATCTCCTCCTACTTTTGATCGTTGGATTGCTTGGCCTTTTTGCCTAATTCAACAATTGACGTACTAGAGGCTTCTATAGTTGATACTTCCCTTTTTATTTGATTGGATGTACCTTTATCAGATTTATCAATTGGATTGTGGTGTTTTGGGATTTTTACCTAATCATGTTTCATTGCACCTTCATCTCCACCCCAAAGGGATCTTCGGCACAAGCATGTGAGTGATGAGATAATCTTGGCAATTGAGGACACTTGGTTCATACATACATGCACTTTACTTTCTTTATCAAAATTGGGTGTATGTGTGCTTGTGCTTTCATTTCATTGTATATGGAGGTAGCATATCCATGTTTTCTTCCACAAAAGGAAGAGAAAAATCACAAGTGCATAGAGTGGGACTCTAAATTTTCATCTCCATGTTGTTTGTTCCATTTTCCCCAAGCCCAACTAGCTAGTTGTACATTAAATTAAGTTAGATTTAGTTAGTTTTCACCTAGTTAAGGGTTTTCCCCACCTATGAGGGTAATAAACCCTGCGATCTCGTATGTGCTTGATTTATCACGAAGGAAATTGAGTTGGTCAATCTAATATTTATTATTCATTTGTTTGCATTAAGTTGAAGAGTTATCTAGGATGTATACTCCCTTACTTGAATTTTTCACTTCTTATTTGTAGATTAATTAATATACATAAAAAGAAAAATCTGAATATAAATCATCATTATCTCTTTTTATGTTTTACATTTCTTAATTAATCTATCATGATTGTTAATCAATCTAATTAATATTTGAATGCATTCTAATCAACCAAATCAACCAATTGTGAGTGCATTAAAGTATTGATCTTATAATTAACTTAATGCCCTACCCTTCTCCTACCTTCTCCCAAAGCTATCTTAGTTTTCTCGATTTTTTTTTAAAGATAGAGTGGTAACTCCAACTCCTTTCCAAGCACCTTACCTTAAACCTTCCATCTAACCTTTCATCTTGTGGTACTTTTATCTAACTAGAATACTATATTTTATACTCCACGTGGACATGGTTTCCAAAAATCCATCTTTTCAATGTCAAAAGTGATTTTCAAACCACATAAACTCATGCAAAATTTGTGTTTATACATAATGGATCTTTTAGGGGTCCCATCAAAATCCCCACTCACGCTTGTTTATTTATACCATATGAAAGTCATCCCAACATACCTTTTGGTACTATGAAAATTCTATCTTTCCTAAATGTGAGTTGTTCCAGTAAATAGCAAATTTATTACATTTATGAAGCTAACTTTTTTAAAAGAATTTATTATCAATTTCAATGGAAGATAAGATATGATTTAATTTAAATCATTTTTTTAGTCAATACTTATTGAGTTTGGAATTGGTGACCTAACATAAGGAGTGCCTTAAGAGTATTCAACCCATTCATCATCTATTCTATGACACATGGACTAAATCAAATCTTATTTATTTATAAAAAAATTATAACAATATTATTCAATTATATTATATTTTAATTTACATCAAAATCTTGATTATTTTTAAAAGATAATTTCATTCATTACCAATTTCAATCAAACATGAGATATAATTTAATTTAAATCAAAATCATATTTACTTATAGGAAAGTTGTAACAATATTATTGAATTGAATCACATAAAATCATATTTACTTACATAAAGGTTATAATAATATTATTCAATTAAATTATGCAATTTTCTTATTGCATAAATTTTGTTTGTATTATGACAAAAAATAGAATATGAAATATGATTTAATTTATATCAAAATCTTATTATATCCTTGCAGGGGACTATATAGTTTTCGATCAAATCAATTAATCTTTTTGTATAGCTAATTTTTTTTCAATTTTTCATGGTTCAACTCTAGAAGACAATTTTTCTATTTAAATTAATTTGAATAAAATCTATTTATGTGCAAGGGTATTGGTTTGAAAAGATGATGCCAGCCTCGGGGAATGTTTCCCACCNCAATGGGATTGGTTCCAAAAGATGATGCCAGCCTTGGGGATTGTTTCCCACCCCCCGACGGTGGTCTGAGGTCATTCTTTGCACTATCTTTATCACATTTTCGGCTCTCATTTTTGACTTCATGTTTGCAGTAACATTGCCCATGAAGACCAAGACCGGTGAAAGAATCCCTCCTTAAGATCGAAGCGTGTTGCATGAAAGATGAAATGTATTTTCCAAGATGCCGATAAAATATTACCCGCACTGCATGGAGGCCACCTGCTCGCTTGAAAACCGACCCCATGTTTTCCCTCTAGACATCACTTTCTCCAGCAACCAGCTTCGCAGTGTGTAAATGGAGAGAGGAATCTACAACCCTACAGGCATGCCTGCATTTGAAAGTGGTCGTTTGGATTCTCCCATGCCATTTATATGGTTGTTTCGTTACCTCTCTCGTGTGACATTGTGTTCTCCAGCAATAGACCATGCAACCCACAAACCCACTCCAAATCCAAGAAGAAGGAGAATTTTCTTAATGGTTCTAAGCACCAACCTTAATTCCTCTGAAATTGACATTACATGCACTCAAGAAAGACAATGAAGATGTGCATAGGTTTATTGGCTTGCAGATAGACCCTTATAGAGAACCACTTCTTGGTAAAGAAGAAAAAGGCCCAGACTTCAAGCCTATTGCAGATGAGAAGACTGTTGAATCCCTCTATATTAATAACACTATGTCAAACATGTCAAAGGACAGTAACAGTGAATTGCAAAGACGATTAGAAGGCTCACCTTCATCAAGATCCTCTTCCATCACAAATCCTATAGCATTTCTTGAAATTGAAGACATGAACCTAGATATTCTATTAGCTGAAGGAGAAGGAGATGTCAGGAAAAAGAGAAAACCAAGGTGAGGAGAAGATTTTAAACATCACCAAGCTTTGGTAAAAGCTGACTTCTAGCTGCTTTTTGTAGTCTTCTTCTGTGGGGTTGGTTCTGGGATTACAGTTCTTAATAATTTGGCATAAATAGGACAGGCTTAAGGCTATTAGGATGTCACGATCCTGTTAATATTAATTGGTGTTTGCAACTTCATTGGGAGTCTTGGTGGAAGGGTTCTCTCAGAATATTATGCCAGGTATGTTGTTTACACATTCTCATTTTGTTTTCTTCATGGGCAACTTTTAATCAATGTGATGGGTATGAAATTTTCTTGTAGTATTAAAGGACTCTTTCATGTGATCAATTTTCTTTCTTATAAAAATAGTCAATGCTAAATATGTAGGCAAAAGGCCATTCCCTAGACAGATTGGATGACAGCTACACAGGCTCTTATGATAGGGGCTTATCTCTTATTTTCCTCAACTCTTCCTAGATCTATTCATATCTCTTCTTCCTTACTAGGAATTTGTTATGGAGTACAACTCTTTGTTATGGTTCCCATGGCTTTTGAGCTCTTCGGGATGAATCACTTCGGCATAATTTATAATTTTCTAACAATAGGGAATCCACTAGGAGATTTCCTCTTTTCGGATCTCCTCACTGGATACATATACGATGAAGAAGCTCAAAGGAAGGCAAGCCATTCCTATCCAACAACCATGGGTGACACCAATGTTGACTGTTTGGGACCTAACTGCTTCAGGATTACCTTTCTTATTATGGAATGGGTGTGTGCTTTTGGGGTTTTGGTGAGCATTATTTTTAGAATCCGGATAAGGCCCGTTTATGAAACATTGTATGGCATAGGTTCCTTATGCATTCAAAAAACAAGGGATACAGAAGAATTAACCTTGGAGAAGGGATCAAAAGCTTAAACATTGGTAGAGCCTTTAAAATTATTCTCATGGAAGTTATGTTATCAAGCATATAATGTATTGAAGTGAGGTTATTATTGCTACTTAGGCATCTTCTTTTTAAAGTCTAGTAAGTTTTCAAAATCCCTATGATTGTTCTTGATTTCAATGTAACCCACTTGATTAGTGATTGTAAATATATCTTTGAGGGTGGAGAATGAAGTTTGTATAATGATTAATATATCATGATGGGAAGAAAGGCTTAGGGTTTTTATCCGCCCAAGGGATCTAGTTCCTTCAAGGTTCACTTCTGTAGATGTGCAATAGCTAGTTTATGCTTACTTTTAAGTTTTTACGGGCTCTTGTTTATATTGAAGCCACATTTTCAAGGAACAAAGAATTAAATTTTCGTTGTTCAAAGCACTATTAGTTGCTATCCAAGTTCTATAAGTTTCCCTCTTCATAATGCCACTTTATAGAGACATTATGATAACTTTAGGAAAAAGCTAAAAGGCATTTACAATCAATTATTTTAAATTATGTTTAATTTTCTTGGATTATGCATATTATGTAATTTTAAATTATGTTTAATTTTCTTCGATTATGCATATTATGTGATTACATTGGGACACTTTAATATACCTTATACGATGTTAAAAGAAGTTAACAAGCCATTTGAATGAATTAAACCTAATATTACTTTGTACCTTTCCAAGGCCCCGGTTTGGTCTTTTGTTTAAGATGCCATATCCATATATCTCCACAAATCTCTCTGCCAAAAATACGTCTACACCTCAATTCCAACGAAATGGGAGTCCAATCAAATTACTTCCACATTCCAATTTGAGTTTAACAATTGCATAAGAAAGTTCGTAAAACAACACTTNAAGCACTTTCATGATTCTTTGATGAGGCACCTCCTTGATGTACATTTGTATGATGTTGTTATGCTCTTCCTAGATCTGTTCATACCTCTTCTTCCTTACTTGGAATTTTATATGGAGTACAGTTCTCTGTTATGGTTCCCATGGCTTCTTAGCTCTTCAGGTTGAAGCACTTCAGCATAATTTACAATTTTATAACAATAGGGAATCCACTAGGAGATTTCCTTTTTTCAGGTCTCCTCATTGGATACTTATAGGATGAAGAATCTTAAAGGAAGGCTAGCCATTCCTATCCAACAACCATGGGTGACACCAA
Organism: Larix sibirica; assembly: GCA_004151065.3. NCBI lineage: Eukaryota > Viridiplantae > Streptophyta > Pinopsida > Pinales > Pinaceae > Larix > Larix sibirica. Next base: position 10,819 of record NWUY0300007202.1, read on the forward strand.
TGTTGACTCTTTAGGACCTAACTGCTTCAGGATTACCTTCCTTATCATGGCAGGGGTGTGTGCTTTTGGGGTTCTGATGAGCATTATTCTTATAATCCGTATAAGGCCAGTTTATGATACACTGCATGGTAGAGGTTCCTTCTACATTCAAAAAACAAGGGATACAAAATAATTAACTTTGGAGAAGGGATCAAAGGCTTAAACATTGGTATACCCTTTTAAATTATTCACATGGCAGTTATGTTATCAAGCAGATAATGTATTGAAGTGAGTTTATTATTGCTTCTTAGGTAGCTTTTTAAAGTCTAGTGAGTTTTCAAAATCCCTATGGATGTTCTTGATTTCAATGTAGGTCACTTTATTGTTCTTGATTTCAATGTAACTCACTTGATTAGTGACTATAAATATATATTTGAGGGTGGAGAATGAAGTTTGTATAATGATTAATATATCATGATTGGAAGAAAGGTTGAGGCTTTTTATCCACCTAAGGGATCTAATTCCTTCAAAGTTCACTTTTGTAGATGTGCAACAACTAGTTTTTGCTTACATTTAAGTTTTTACGGGCTCCTGTTTATATTGAGGCCATAGGCACAAAGAATTAAATTTTCGTTGTTCAAAGCAAGATTAGTTACTATCCAAGTTCTATAAGTTTCCCTCTTCATAATTTTACTTCATAGAGACATTATGGTAACTTTAGGAGAAAGACAAAAGGAATTTACAGTCAATGATTTTAAATTATCCTTAATTTTCTTGGATTATGCATATTATATAATTTTAAATTATGTTTAATTTTCTTGGATTATGCATATTATGTGATTACATTAGGACTATTTATTATACCTTATATGATGTTAAAAGAAGTTAACAAGCCACATGAATGAAAACCTAGTATTACTTTGTACCTTGCTAAGGCCTCGATTTGGTCTTTTGGTTAAGATTCTGTATCCATATATCTCCACAAATCTCTCTGCCAAATACGTCTATGCCCCAATTCCAACGAAATGCCAGTAAAATAAAATTACTTCAACATTGCAATTTGAGTTTAACAATTACATAAGAAAGTTCATTAAACAACACTTCATTGAATCTTAGATCATTTGTATCAGAATCTGTCTCCATAGTTTTAAGATTCTAGAAGTTAACAATTAAAGCCTCTAATTCATAACCATAACAATCCATTCCACATAAATGTGCAATGTTGGGAGAGGCGATAATAGGCTTCTGCAGCCCAAAACAATAGTCTAGGTCAAGTTTTTGCAGAAGCGAGAAATGAAAAATAAAGTGAGCTAAAGAGTCATTAAAGTGGGAGACAACTATAAAAGGAAGTACGCCAACATGGATAACAAAAATTTACGTGGATTTCATTAATTTAAGAGAAATCAAATCAATGCCTCAAGTCCAAAAGAATTATTAGATTTGGTGCATTGATATTGTAAAGAAAAACCTTTGACCTCAATAGTGTCACGACATTTAATGAAGAAGAGTCTTAGCCGATGAGATCACACACTTGTCCATTAGAAGAGATCTCTATTGGGTTCATCTCGCCACGTCTTCATTGAATTTCAAATTTCATAGCATAAGAATAGTGATTTGAGTGCCACAAAGATTACCCGAGATCACTGAGAAAAGAAGAAACTATAATTTGTCACAAGCTTGTTTCGGTAGTGTAATAGTATATAGCCTACTTGGTGGAATATATAGAAGCTATATTGCATCTTGTTGCAACTATTTTATGGATTTGGTTGACACGTTTTACATCTTTTTCAACTATCTTTACTTCGTCAAAACATTGAAAATCGATTTGATGGTTAAGCAATTTTGTAGCAAAAGAATTTTCTTTTCTCTTACAATTCTGTGGCAAAAGTATCATATTATATCAATAGCTATTAGCAATTGCTGTTAGCAACTGCGGGGACATTGCCACCTCGTGGCTCTTGTTTTATTTATTAAATTTAGCATTTTGTATTTTTGGTGCAAATTTAAACATTAAGGTGAGAGGATGTGATGTAATCATTTTCAAGGAAGGAAGACCATAGAAAGAAACCAACTGATCAAATGACATGGAGAGCATTTCATGGAGGAGAATATGGATCATGTTCTACAAAATCGGGAAGGAAAAGAAGGAACTTCCTTGCCTATATGAACAACAGGAATTTGAATGCCAAAGGGGTGCCTCCATAGAAAACAAAGTTATTCTTTAATTATGTAGTTTTTGTTATAATTTTCAATTTGAAGTATAGTAGTATAATTAGGCCTTATTGGCATTTAGTATAGGAAATTCATATCAAATTCGAATTCATCGAATAATCGTTGTAGGTGTAATACAAATACATATTGTTATTAGTGGAGATCTAAATTTTGAAAACTAATTTTAAAAAACCAANTTCTATTACAATTTTGTGGCAAAAGTATCATATTATAGCAATAGCTCTAAGCAATTGGCGAAAGCAACTGCGGGGACATTGTCACCTCGTGGATCTTGTTATAAGTATCTAATAAATTACAATGTACACACAACATGAATAACTTCAATCTTATTTAAGACTCACTAACCCAAATAATAGGAGTTGTCTAAAAATTCGATGATTTGGCCCGAATGGGGTCTTTTCATCGAAATCTATCGTTTTTTACTTTACAAAATCTGAATTTAACTGTGTTTTAATGGCGATTTTGATGGTAGAAATGGATTCAACACCATCAAAAACCCATGAGNTAGAAACGAATTCAACACCATCAAAAACCCATGAGGCACCCAAAATTTCAAAGTTTGAGAGTTGTAACCATGATTTTTTTTTAAATTGTCAAATTTTTCAAAATTGTGCAAAAAAAATCATTTTTTTCCGTTTGAAATCATAGAACTTTTAGACTACCTGCAAATAATATAAAATTGAAAAAAAAATTTATTGAAAAACATTGGTCAATGATAACTAATAATAACTAAAGTTTTAGTAATATAATAATTTTTTTAAGAGTTAAAATTTTTTAACGAAGATATTTTGATGTGCTTAAAGTAAGGGGCATTGATGTACATCTATCTAATATACTCAAATGTGTTATATATTAAAAAAAACCATTAATTATCCAAGGACATAAAGCATTAGTATTCCAAAAACCAAAGTGGAGCACTGGTGCATCTAAGAGAAGCAACGATGCATCCATACCTATTAGAAGTACTAATGTATTCTTACAAAAGTGAAGCATTGGTACTTCAATGCAAAATTCTTACAAAAGTTAAGCATTGGTACTTCAATGCAAAATTCTATAACAAATGATATCAAATAAAAATAAATTATTAGTTTATTATCAAATAATTATTTACACCTAATAATTATTAGTATTTATAATCGTTTTTACAACTTTGTTTTGTGTTTATTATTTATAAATACATGGTAATTAAAATGTAATGTTAAAATGTAATGATAGTATAACTAGTATCTTGAATATTCCAAGCAATATTTACATTTTTTATTTATGAATATCTTATTTATAATTAAAATATTGAAAATACTTGCATAGTATTTAACAAAAAAAATTATAATGTTGGTTATTCAAAACAAAAATTGTAATCAAAAGTATATGTAACAAGACATTAGAAATAAATAGAGTAATAATATTATGAAAATGTATAATAACTTATATTTAAATGTTAAATTTTACATTATAGTAATAATAGTGAAACAATCTATACAAGATCATGGTGAGTATCAAACTACTCAAGTCACTTAATGGGTGGATCCCTTGTAATTATCGTAAACCACTCATTCATTAAATGAAAAATGTTTGATGGCAACTCTTTAAACCCACTCATTCGTTGGAGCTAGTATGCCCAAAGTGGAGAATCGATGCTCTTAAACCAACATAGATCCATCTTAACTTTGGATCTATCATAATATGTTGATATGGATGAAATCCCTCGAGGTGCAAACACTTTTTATAGTGCAAAAACTGGATGAAAAGTTTGCACTTCAAGGGATTTGATTCCTATTGGTCCATGATATATCCAAAGTTAAGATGGATCTATGTTGGTGATAAAAAATTATTATATGAAATGATAAAAGATGGATGCCACCAAGATTAAAAAAAAAATGTAAATTGCAAAAATGCAAAGATAGACAAATTCCATAATATCCATATGGACTAATTGTTTGGACATAGCCAAACTTGCACTAGTTGAAAGAGATATCAATTAATAAATTAGATAGTATCTTAGCTCTGGTTGAAAATAGCAATAAATTTATACTTAGACAGATCCCACATCCAAATCATAGAGAAAGAAGTAACCAATTTTCATTAATTTTTTTAGTTTTAATTAATTGGAATATATATATATATATATATATATGAAATTTAATTTGAATTTTAGTAAAGGGTTTGCATGNATTCTGAAGTTACAAATACATCAACACTCCCAAGTCAAAACTTATTCTCCATTGCAAGCCACATGAAAATCTTGTACTTTCTGGTGCAAAAATTTACCACAAGTAAGACCACCACCTTTGGGGTTCCACATTTTCCTCTTCAAATAAACACTTGTAACCCAAATTTGCAATATAAACATCATCATTCTTGCTTTTGGCCTATGCCATCGAATTTGGCTCATCTTGAATTATGATATGGAATTTCCTCGTGCCCAACAAATATGTTTCCCATTCTAGTCTTAACTCATTTTGAAAACTCATGGCATTTGCATGCTATTATCCTTGATGCCATATATCAGTAGAAGCCACGTCCACTATGTGTTTAAGACTATCAATTTCCCTTTGATGAAGAGAATCTAACAATCGATCAGAAATACATGGAAGAGAACCACAACCTATATAATCCACCCATAATCTCTCTTTATTTCCAAACCGACTTTTGAAACCAAATGATCTCCCAAGATTGGAAATTATTTAACCAAATCTTTATAATGACTTGGTACATTTTTAATAGACTTTCATATCTAATCAATAATTGAATCTAGAGGCATAATGTTTTGCTCTAAAATACCGATCCAAAGCCCTATTTTGGTTAATCCTTTCCATAGATTCTTTGTTGCTAGTGAAACCCCAAAATGATGAATATATTCGAGATCCCAACCCTCTAGTTATTTTGGTTTGGCAATAGTTTTCCACTTTACCAAAGGAATGCGATCATTTTTTACCTTGCTTAACCATTAAAAATTCAAACGGAGTTTCCTTACTACTTCCAACACACCTTTTGGAATATATGCTATGGAATGCCAAAAAATAGAGATCGCTTCTAAAACTAACTTTACCAAGGTTTCCTACCATTGGATAATCATCTGTTACTCCAATGATTGATTTTGGCCTCTACTCTTTTTAACAACCAATTCTAGTCATTCTTTCCATAGTCATTTGGTAAGGTCATAAATCCCAAATGCTTGAAGCCTCATTGATCCTTATTGTACATCTTCCTTAATTAATGACAATTAATGTTTAATTTGCTGCCCAATTAATTGGTCATGATCTATGATGGAGGTTTGAATTTGTCTCATTTATCCAAGTTAGCTACTGGGCCATAATTGAAATGAGTAAGTTAAGAATGCTAGACTTTCGAGTTACCCCAAAAGTGTTTCACACCATGTTCGAGGTGCTTCATGAGATTTGAGGTACATGGTGCATGTTAAGACCCTGGATGGTCCAAGATGGACATGCACACTTGTGATAGTTTGTTTAGTGGGTGTTAGACCTTAGATGATCATTGGCTCAAATTGTTCTTCCCTAGGAGATTGGAGATCTCTTATTTAGATGGTGGATTCCTTACATGATGGTCACATGGAGGATTTACTTGGTGGGAGAATTCCCTACAAGATATGATGAGTGTTACACATTTTGGAGGCCTACAAGCCCTAAATGGTAGTGGTATCTTGGTTTCCTCTTTGGAGAATTGGAGATGGATTAGGGATGTATGGGGATTCAATAATGTTCTTGCAAAGGTAGTTTCCTCAATGGAGTACTTGGCTTTGGAGGATTGATGGAGTGGTGTGGACTTGCCTTGCATAACTACATTTCCTTGGGTCACTATTGTGCATGACATCATCATGACATCTTGACACTTGTACTCTAGGAGTGGAGCGCTTCACTTATGTGTGGATTGCTTATGTCTAGTAGGCTTGCTTGTACGGCTTATGTCGACCCATGTTATTTTTTGGCCTCCGTTACCTCTATTATAAATAAAGGAAGGAGAGAGTATTTCCAAAAACAAATCACATCACAAATTCATTTGTATCTCTTTTTTGGAGTGCTTTATTAATGATGCACTAGGGTTCATGAGGAAACCCTAGTGGAGAATATGAGGAGGAGGTGGACAATTTATCTCTGTTGAGATTCTTATTTGTACATTTGATCTCTCTCTCTCTTGGACACTAGGGTTTCTTGGTCCCTTGGAGCATCTTGGTTTCTAGGGTGAGTTTCATCCCTTGGAGGCTAGAGATTAGGGTTTGGAAACCCTTGGATGTATTTGGGGAAGAAGTGGGGGAGGGAATCTTGCCTTGGATATAATGTTGGAGGGATTATTAAACTTGGAGGAGCTAGGATTTGTTGACTAACCCTACCTAGGGAATCTGGGTGGTTGGATTTTTGTCCTAGCCTTCAGAGGAGGCTATGGTATGTATGTCCTTCATTCATTGAGAATATATGTGTGTGTGTGGGTGTGTGTGTGTGATTTCCAAATATCCACATATTGTGTACATTGCAAATTTGATTTCAACATTTTATCTTCTTGGAATGGTTATTCCCAACTCTTAATTGTCTTGTTGATTTGGCAAACTTAAGAGAAAATTGTTAAGGGACTTAACACTAAGATTGAAGATAATAGTATAACCATTTATTGTTATTGCGTCTGTTGTTATATGTATTGTATAAGAAGAGTTCTTAGATCTGGTTTATGCATGTGAAGTTGCTCTAGAGGGTTGTAAACTCATTGGAATGATTGATATATTTTCTCCTTGAATTGCCATGAATTTTGGGGCTACTAGAAATGAATTATTGTGATTGTTCAACCGCTATTCTATAAATTAATTTATAAAAATCATAAACAATAAAAATTCTATGGTTAAGATCTAAGGGACCTTCTCGAAAGAAGGTGAATTTTCATATTTACATTAATTGCTTGGTGCAAATGAAATTTCAACATGGTATCAAAGCGATTGTAGTTGAGATCACTCTTTAATAAGATGGAGTTGTATTTTGACTAGTAAATACTTAAGACACGCACTTGATTTAGTTGAGGTCATTGGTTGTGAAACCCTAGGTTGTTTGAGATAAGAACCATCACCCTTGGAAGGGTTATTTTGTCCACTTCATATACAACTAACTTTTGCACTTGAAACTTTTTCAAAATGTGTAAAGTTACTCTCAGTCTAAGAGAGTGTGACAGGTTAGATGGAGCTTCAAATTTTGGAAGCTTAGGCTTCATATCCTTATGGAGGATGTCGATCTTTGGGAGCATGTTGAAAAGAACATCCGAGAATCGACCAATCCAACATAGTTGGCCACTCATAAGAAGGAATCCAAAGTAAAGAGAATCATTCTTGATTCCGTGAAGGATCACTTCATATCACACATTGTTGATACGACATTAGGTAAGAGCATGTTTGATGCTTTGGTTAAGTTTTTCAAAATTCTTGTGCCTCTCGATAGATGCTCTTGCGAAACCAATGTTTAGTTGTCTGCATGAGCAAGATTGATAGTATGGTGAACTGTGGGTGAACTAATTTACCGAGATCAATGAATTGAAGGATCAATTGACCACCATTGGAACTAAGGTAGAGGATCATAAGATAGTATTCATTGATGTTAAAGCGATTGGTCCTTCTTGGACATCTTTTGTTTAGGGTATTTGTGCCTAGGAGAAACCACTAAATTTCCCAAATCTTTGGGTTTCTCTTGTGGTGTAAGAAATAGGATTGCAATCATGTTCAAAACAACATGGGAAGTAGATGTCATCGGTCTCGTCAAAAAGATGAAGAACGTTGGAAATAAATGCTTCAAGAAGCAGGATGGAACAAATACAGGGAAGACGAACCCCAATAAGGTCAAGTGATTTTGATGTCATGAGATTAGACATTATGTAGGGTAGTGTCCGTTGAAGGAGAAGGGAAAGGGCATGAAGTAGGTTGCAACCAAAACTATAGTAGGAGTAGAGGAGACAACCTCTCAATTTGGGAATGCCTTTTCCATGGATTCTTGCTTATGTACTAACATTATGCCTAGTGTTGGTTGGTATGTGGACAATGGAACTTAGAGAAATATGGCATTTAACAAGTCATTATTCAATGGAATTCAAGAGCAAGAGGGAGATATGACCATGGAGCTTGGCGATGATGCCACCTACTTTGTGAGACGATTTGGATCCATTTCATTCTTGATGCTCTCAGGTGATGTTCTTGAGTCAAGTGATATTTTATTTGTTCCAATTTTGAGGGAAAAAATCCTTTTAGTTTCTTGTATGATAGATATACATTGGAGATTTTCTATTGAGGGACAACAATGCACCATCGGTGACTAGTCCAGTAAGTTTGAGGAGTTTGGCTAGAGGGATGACAGAGGGGACCTTTATAGGTTACTTTTTGAGTATCACTCACACATTCCAATGAGAGGTAGGTAGGATCTTCTATTTCTTAGAAGGCACATGTAGAGATAGGTTCAAATACTTGCACTTTGATTATGATATGTTTTAGTGTGCAGGGTTCTCCTCCCCTAATTAGGGATAATGTGGAGATTGTTGATCCAATGGATCATGAGCATGTAGGGGTGAGTGTACCACCCAAGATATATATAGAATTGGTTTCTTCCATCCATGATAATTTTAGTTGTACATAGGAGGAAATGTGTGATGATGAGATTGATTTCATCCATGAGCCTTTTAATTATTCATTGGAGGTGTGATGACTTGACGGATGATTTTGTTAATATTGATTCGAGAGTTGTAGCTAATGGGAGTATTATAGAGTACAAAGCCAAGGATTATGGATTCTCTCAGATAAAGGGAGTTTCCCTTAGTGATACTCTTACTTCAATATTCTCTTGAGATGAGGGAGTTGGCCTAGTTCTGGATAATTCATTTGCGAGGATTGAGGTGTATGAGAGGGATTCACATGATGATAGGTTGATGTTGAATTTGTATAGTTCAATGATTATACCACAAGCTTTTCCTTCTAGCATTAATTTGATTTTGCATGGAGATATGATTATCTTCACAAGTTGTCCTCCTTAGCTTATGATGTGTTTCACATTGATGTTAATCCATGATGCTGAGGATGATGGAGGGTGGCAATTGATTGTTGCTCCAAGGGGACATTCCTATATATTCATAGGTGGACATTATTCATTAAATGATTGAAATGTTATGATGGCATGGTCGAAAAATTTGTTACAAATAACAATGGTTGATTCTGAGATTGCAACTAGTATTGATTTGCATATAGTAGAATTGGTGGAGTTGCAAAGGAAGTTAACAAGTGTTGGTGTGAACACTTTCCTTGTAAAGATGGAGCATTAGACTTTTGGGTTACTATGAAAGTGTTTACACCATATTTGAGGTGCTTTATGAAATTTGGAGTACATGGTGTATGTTCATCCCCTAGATGGTTCAAGATGGATTGTAGCATGAGAGATGGTTTATGATGGATATGCACACTTGTGATAGCTTGCTTAGTGGATGCCATACCTCAAATGATCATCGACTTAGTGTTCTTCCCTAGGCGTTGGAGATCTCATTCTTGGGTCATGGACATTTTGTATGATGGACACATGGAGGATTCACTTGGTGGGAGAATGCCCTATATGATATAAGGAGCATTGTGCATTGTGGAGGATGGCTACAAGCCTTAGTTGGCATGTGTAAACTTGTTTTTTTGTTCGAAGGATTGGAGATGGCTCAAGGATGCCTAGGGTATTGATAGTGTTTTTGCAAGGGGTAGTTGCCCTAGTGGAGTACTTGGTTTTAGAGGATGGATGTGTTGATATTTGTAATGAGGAAGGTCCTTCCCCATGATTTTGATGTCACATGGGGGGAACAAAGTCATCTTTCATAGTGTTACTTTGTAAATATAATAAAGTGACTTTTATATTTTTTAAAGTGAGTTTCACTTAAGTAAAGTGGNTTGGGTAAACTTTCAAATTAGGGATATTACATTACCATCCTTCTTTGATGCGACACTAGAGAGTAACTATATTCTGTTTATCCAATAGACGTCTCCCTGTTGTCTTTTACCTTTCAATGTCTACAGACTTTGAATTCTACGGTTAACTTGAAACACTAGTGGCTAGGAACTAAATCGTTATGGCTTTATGATAGCCTGTGACTGGAACTGGGACCCGTCATAAAGATCACGACAACTCCTACAAATTACAAATAGATGTCATGATACCTTTATAAAAACAATGATATGCACACTTCAGATACTATTCCATGAGACAAAGTTTCTCTTAGCAGCGTCTCTCTTTAAAAATACCTCACACTCCTACGCTCTGATACCAAAATAGAAAAGCAGGAGTGAAGACATTTTCACACATAACAAACAATTCATAAGTCCTTTATTCTCAATGAATGGGTTACATATATAAAAATACATCACCTACTTCAACAAATCTAGATCCATAGAAATTGGATTTGATTAACTAAAAATAGTTAATCTAGAAACTCACAACAATTAACCACCTATATCACAACTGTGAGCATTATCTCTATCAGTGAGGGAGTTAGGCCCAGATGAATAGATCTGATACCAAATTAAAAAATGAGATAGTGTAAAATGAGATAGAGTACACTGAAAACTAAAAATTGCTTGCACTCTATTCAGTCATCTACTAGAGTATATATACAAAGGAATAACATGTGATGTCGATCTCTAGAGTGGCTTTAAAACAATACTAATAGAGGTGGCACTATTCCTCCCAGGTTTAGTTGGGCTTCGAAACAATAATAGTAATATCTGCTGATCTAATATATATATACCCTACGTCCCTAGTTCTGAACAAGAAATTTGAAGGTCTCTTCTTATAGAATTCGATTATAGTATCGTTTCTTAATAAATCACGCTGGATCAACCTAAATCATGATGAAAGGAATGAAGGATAACGTAAGTCGATTCTCTTCTTCCTTGTCATTATACAAAACACAGGCGTAGAAAGGCCAAGCGCCCCCAAAAAAACTCGCCGTTGGAGATTTCACATGGTTTTTCGCAGTAAAAAACCAACTTGCCGTAGGGAGATTTCACGTGGTTCGCCTCTCCTTGCCCAAACCCCAAGAGCTAACAAAATATCGGCACATGGAGGTTTCAGGTGGTTTGCAGTAGTAAAAACCAACTTGCCACACTGAGATTTCACGCGGTTAACCACAGTAAAAAACCGCAAAAATACTCTGGAATGTAGAAACCCTGCCAGCGTATTACCGGGAAGCTCGATAGGAAATAGAAGCAAGCAACCGTTTCGTCGGGTTGCTTCCGGGTGTCGTCCAAGAATTTGGTAAAAATCTCATTTGTCAAAAATGATAGTTTTGACATTAAATATAGACGTTTTGCAGTTTTCTTCGTTTTTTCTGATGGTTAGTATCAAATAGGCTATATTTGACAGGTAAAATGGCCCCAAGAATTTGGTAAAAATCTCATTTGTCAAAAATGATAGTTTTGACATTAAATATAAACGTTTTGCAGTTTTCTTCGTTTTTTTCTGATGGTTAATATCAAATAGGCTATATTTGATTTGCAAAATGGCCCATGACGAGCCATTTTGCCTATCAAATTTCAACCCTGCTGAGGTGTCTACACTTCACGTAAGCTTGCTAAGTTCACTCTTTTCAAAAACAAATTCAAAGAGCGAAATATTTAATATTAACTTCTCTCTAAATCTGCAAATCAACTTCCATAGGAGAGAATAACACCTATAAATATTATTCTAAGAATGGCCACCTGTGAGATGAACTAAAAAATAGCAATACTGTAAAAATGTTTTTTACTTAAAAAAGATTATAACTAATATAGAAGTAGTTTTATATAGAAGTAGTTTTCTTTATTTGACATGAATCTTTCATTAAGTAACATAGAACTATTTTCTTTATTTACCATGAATTTTTCATAAAGATATAAGGGAACCTTTTCTTCTCTGGGTGAACATAAACCAAGAGTAATAACTTCGTGATGTTTATATTATTTTAATCAAATTAAATACTTAAAGAAAAAAAGAAAAAAATAACACTAACTTTTACTAAAAAGAGTTATCCACTTTTTTTCTAAAAGAGGACATAATAACTTAAAAATTACTATAGATAGTAACCAAAGAAAAACACCACTAGCTTAGAGTTATCCACTTTTTTCTAAGAGAGGACATAATAACTTAAAAGTTATTATAGATAGCGACCGAAGAAAAACACCATTAGCTTATGTAGAAGTGAAACTAAATTAAGAATAGTTAATTTCAAAGAGAGAATAAATGAGCAATGAGGGTGGTTTTCATGTATGAAAATGGTTAATTTGCATGTTTGGGGTTCATGGGTTGGTTTTCATGCAAGAAAATGGTTGAATTATTGTATTAGTTGGGTTCATGGGCATAAAGTGCCTTTGTGTCACTAATGCTATCATAGTTTGCCAATAATTATATAAAAGAGTGTCATCTAAAGGTGAAAAATAAAAAAGCTTAAATCAATGAATAAAATATTTTAACTTCATCAATAAATGGTAGGAAAAACTTTGTGACAATGAACAATTAAAATTTAAAAAAAAATTTATAATATATTTTCATTTACTCAAGAAAATTTTAAATATACAAATTTACTCATAAATACAAGATGGAACACCTTTTATTTTACTACGAAAATTATTAAAAAGGTAGAGGTTTACTTTGTCAATTTAATTAAGCAAGTAGAGACTCATTATGTCAATTTAATTAAGGGAGATCCAATAAAAAGAGGAAAGTAAATTTGAAAAAAAATGATTTTCATATAATTTAATTGTTTAATAATCGACCAAAACATGTAGATACTTGGTGGGGACTAATTTAACAAGTATTTTAGAAAACGAAAATCGTTATTTACAATGTTTTTTTAAAAGAGATAAGGTGTAAAAATATATAAAGAAAATAGAAATAATGAATTAAAAGATATAGATAATAGAGTTTATAATTAAAGAAATTATAAACTATCATTAACCTTCTTTTTAATAATGACTTTTTACTAGCTTTACAAAGAACACATTAGACTTTAGATAAATAAATTTAAACGATTAAATCCAAACACCCAACTATGCAACTATGATATATTGCTAAAATATGTAGGAAAATATAAGAGAAACTAAGATATTTTTATTAATAGTACAAATCAATCAAATATTTTTTTTTCAAATTAAAAAATATAAAAACATTCATAGCTTAACCATTTAGAATATATAAAGTTGTGAACTCTTGAATGAATTTGAAAAATAGTTTGAAAGTAATATTATCATCTATCTTTTCCATATGAAAGTAGTAACTTTTGTATTTAACCATATTGCTCCATAATAAATTATCTCTACGTAACAATGGAGAGATTGGAGAGATTTTAGTAAGTTTATAGAAAAAAAGAAAAAAAAAATTCAGTAATTTATTATATGTTAATGAAAAGATTTAATAAGGTTATTGGAAAGAATTTTAATTTCTTATTAACTTCTTTCATGAAAGGTACATACATGATTTCTCTAATACCAATAAGTTTTGCAAAATGATAATTCAAGCTTCAAAGCTTCAACCGTCCCTCATGTTGCAGATATTGAGTTTGACACTTTTAACAACTACACTTGCCTAAATTAGGAATGCAACATTAATATTTCAAAATTAAGATAAGTGGTTGTAGTATTAATTTATAAATATATAGAAAGATCAAATTTTTGGAAATGTTATTTTTGTGTATATAAAATTTAAGAAAAAAAAATTACACCTAAAAAGTATTGATTTTTCTATATTTTATAAATCAAGTTTTAAGATACATTTATGTTAGTTATAAATTTTATAGTTTGTATTAAATTAAAAAAAATTGTTAACAATATCTTTTTTATATTGTATTGAATTTTTTTGTTATCACAACGCATTCAATGACAACATGTCTCCCTAATAAATTGCAAAGTGACTAGTCTTATTAAAACTCAAGAAACTTAAAAGAATGATTTGTACCGACTATGTAATGGCTTGACGGGATTATTATAGTCCAATGTGGGCTAAAAAATTGTGACAAAAAGATATTTGAGTAAACTAGCATACATTCATTGAGTAAACTGGAGATATGAAGAGGTGCATTCTACAACCTAGTAGGGGGATGTGTAACTCCTTCCGTGCTCATCCTATATGTCTTTTTAAAAAAAATATAAAATATTATAAAAATAATATGTTGGCTATTGAAAACATTTACAACTGCATATATATAAAAACCACACAAATTAGATAAATTCAAATGCTTCCTCGAAAAAGAGGTTTACACTTAAAGAGATTTGATCCTCTTTTGATAGATCCCCTTTAAGATAAATCTATACTGGTATTCATATAAACTAAGGCCATGCCAAATAAGAAACAATTAGAATATTATATTAGTAATATAAATACAAATGCATACACTTCTCCACAAACTCTATGAAAATAAAAAACAATCCATTTTTTTTATTTTCATAAGGATTTAGCTTTTAATGGTTTATAAACTTTAGCTAAATAATTATTTAATTCAAATTGTCATTTGATTGATGAAATCGGGTATATTTATCGTACAAATAAGTTCATTATTACAATCTAACTAAATTTCTATTACGCCCCCTTGTTCAGCAACCACAGAGGCGATCTTGTTGAACATTTAGACTGCACATTTCATTTACGCTCCAAGACTAAAGTCAGAAATCCTTCGTCTGCTCTATTCTCTCTATTCTCGATGGATTTAGTCACTCTCTTTGCCATCGTTTCTCCGTATCCCTCAAATAGCGCCTCCATTACTTCATTTCCGAAATGATGTTTCAGCAGACTCTCCAGGGTTGGTCTAATTTGCTTTGAAAATGTTTTCCCCTGCGCTCCCTTTGCAGAAGCCGAGCCTCTCATGGCTGCCATGGCTGCCATCTCCTCTTTAGAGAACATCTCAGATGATTTTACGAGCTCCAATCGTTGTATATGAAATGAACCCTCTCTGGCTACTTCACTACTCACTTCCTCCCTACATGGCCAAAACAGAGGCAGGTTGAACGTGTCCACCTTTTCCTCCTCAATCAATCCCTGCAACAATACAACATATAACATTAAAAAAAATATTTCAATTCAACCCCCAAACCACCGAAAAATTCCGCGGTGAAAGTACCTGAGATACCAAATCATTCAAACTGCTTTCCAACGACTCCCAGCATAAGGCAATGAAACCCTGATCGGTTGGATCCCGTGATGTTCGACCCATAAGGAGTAAAAACATGCGGCCTCCCCCAACCATCTCCTTTGCCCGGACTCTCAAAAACTGGTTGAAATCCTTCTGAAATTGATGAAAATAAGCTTCTCCAACAGCCGGAGATCCTCCTGCCGAGATTTTACCTTTGTTCCATGTCACTGAATTCTTGTCTAAAACCTCAGGGGGAACCTAATCATCTCACAATAAACACAATACAATCAGTCTTGGACCAATATAAATGGCAGAAGAAACACATGTAAACCCCATATTAGATCTAGGTTATATATGTTATGAAAACATACTTGAGAAAGCCAATGAAGACTGAATGAAGAATGGACGAAATGAAGGCTCTTATCTGGAAATAGCCTCTCGTAGAACGACCCCGCTACGCCTGCTGGGAAATATGATCTCGCTGCTTCAGCTCCCCTTGGGTCATTCCGATCAGTAATTACTGGATGCAACGTCCTGAAGAGCGTATTGAAATCACTGGAAGGAAGATCGTTAAGGAATACTTGGAACTGCGGAACAGGAATATTACCCGCCGAGATATATTTGGTTTGCAGACTCCTTATTATATTTTCTGCAGGCAACAGAGCGTTGGGTCCAGACGAACAACCCAGATCTGCGATGCAAAATGTGTTGCTCTCGATCAGCTCCATTGATAAAATGCATTCCTCCAATAAAGGCTTTACATGTTCTAATGATCTCTTCTGCAATATTAGATTACGATCGATCTAAGACGATGTATAATACAAATCATATGAATGAATTATTCACATAGATATATATTATGGAATAAGATTTCAAACCTGTAAACTGGAATTTTGAGCATAGCTGAATTCTCCATTTCCGGCGTTCATGTGAAGAAATTCCTTCGTAAGAGTGTTCACCTTCATCTCCATCGTCACCCAATTACTTGCAGCCAAATCCTCTAGTTCTTAGATTGGGAACTCCCACAAAAGTAACTATGAAAAACTAAAAATGGGATATGTGAGTCT
>NWUY0300007203.1:45090-70017 GCA_004151065.3 Larix sibirica
ATCCATTTGTGTGTTCAAGGATCTCCTTCCAGTTATTAGTAGTTGTGAAGAAGCCTCGACTCTGATACCAATTGTTGAACACACCAAGACACTGGAAGGGGGGGTGAATCATTGTCTCATATTAATTAATTTTAATACTCTCTATTTAAGCACTACTATTGAGCACATATCATTAATGTTGAAATCTATAAGAAATAAGCATCACACACAAGAGACACGCAAGATATGTATTTAAATATTTGATAATTCACAAGTACATCAGTTTGTAGAAGACACCAATCTTCAGGGTTATCAACACCAACTGATGGGTGAGGAATCAAATCCTCAGTGCAAGACCCAGCTTGTAGACAAAATCCAACCTGTCATGAGGAATCCAATCCTCAACACAAGACCCAGCTTTTCAAGTGGAGACACTGATCTCCAATGAAGAACACCAGTCGTGACTGATGCAAGTTTTCATATTCAAAAATTCCTTCAACTGCAACCACTCCTTCTTACTGCACTTCTCAAACTGTAGACTAAAAATCCTTTATCCACCGTGTAATCCAATCTGCGAGTTCATATGCATATTCCAACCTTGTCAAATATTACATTATGCTGTGTGTGTTTCAACTAGCAGCTACTTTGTTTCTTTATTCTACAAATCATATTTATGTTAACTTGAAATTTGAGTCTTCACAGTGACATCATTTGTTCTACCTAAAGTGTTGTCACATTGTATCCTTATCGATTTGGCACTAATTACTTCGTTTTCTATCAACCCAAAAAATTGTTCTTTCATTGAGTTGAATCCTCATCAGTCTATCACCTTGTCACTTCATTTTCCTCACATTTTACTTAGCGAGTATACCCAAAATCAAAACTAATATTTTTCCTCAACTGAATTCATCTTCGCAAAATTAGATTTTTCTCTACATATTGTCTGAGCTCCACACCTCCACCACTAAAGATGCTTCAATATTTGTATATTTATATTGACGCGATTTTCTTAAGTGGACCGCTCTTAGGGGCTTTTCTTTGTCAGAGACACCTCATCTTTCTTCCTTCATGATCACATTTTCCCATATACTTTCTTCATACTTAAGTTTTGTCCACATAACTAACTTGAGTCAACCAAGGATTTCATTTTCCACTTTCATCTATGCATTTGTCTTGATCTTTCATCAAATTCAGAGTCATTTGTATTGTTTAAGTCTTCTACATTTTTACTCAAAGTGAGTTTCTAGTTGATCAAATCAAATATCTTCTTGTTCATAACTTTGTCGTTTCATGTACTACGGACTTCACTAACATCCCACATTTTTCCAACTCCACACTTCGACATTCGACACACTACAAACTCCATTACTACAAACTTCGACATTTCAACAACTTGTGCATTTCGTCATTTTACCAATTGTGCACTTTGGCATTCCACATACTACGCACTTCGATATTTCACCAACTCGTGCATTTCGTCATTTTACCAACTGCGCACTTCAACATTCCACATACTGTGCACTTTGACATTAATGCAAACTTCGACATTTTACATGATTGACTTGCTTTGTTAGTGTATCCTTTACTACTCTAATCATGGTTATTCAACATACCAACTATCTAATGTGCACTTTGACATGTCACTTGATTGTGTACACATCTGCATCCTTTGCCTGTTTTGCTAACCATGCATTTTAACAATTATCTCATCGTTCATGACAATCTTGTTTTATATACTTCTTCAAAATGGCTTTAAGCTTCTCATGCATTCCAATGCATTCTAATCCTATTGGACATCAAGTGACAACATTAAGTCCAACAATGACCAACTAACTGTCACAGGGTGGAATTTCCACCTTGACCTCCACTCTCGATGAGGATCCAAAATTCAAAAATGGAAAAGGACGTGGGTTGATCAATTTTGAATTGGACAGCCTTGTGTGGGTTTTTAAGGATTTGTTGTAAGTAGTTTTATGATGAAAGTTGTCAAACTCTGTAGCAAGTAAGAAATGTAGAACATTTTTCCATCCAAATTCCCCATTTAGACTAGCAATCCCTTCTTTAAGCACTTCTATTCAGCTTTACAAATCGTTTTCCATCTCCTTTTTTGTTTAAGAATGACTCTTTAATGTAAACTATGTAAAAAATATTGCAATGACGTGTTAAATAATGCTCTGCACCAATTTGGTCCATAAGGATGCACTAGATTATGACATGATAGATAAGGTCGGAGAACTAAGACATAAAGCATGCATCCAAAATATAGACACTGGAATGATAGCATTAGGCAACAAATCAACTCCAAAATCTCATTAACAATAAAGGATTTACAACTAGAACATGGACAACATAATTCTACCACAATTGTCCAACTAATCAACCTATTAGCTGATCAATCCCTTTACAATGTCATGATGACTTATTTATAACCTACCTAAGGCAAGATGAAACATTCTTGTTTGTTCATATTCCATATATTATATAACATATAGAAATTTAGGGAAGGGGAAGTGACAAAGCCAGGAAGATAATCTATCCTATTGGATTTATGCATTCAAATCATTGAATTTTCCAATCACACTAGTGTGTTATGTTGTTTGATTGTGTGTTTGTAATGAAATCAACATGCTTAGGTTGCATGCCGAACATTAATGCAACCAAGATTATTCCTACGTGACTAGGTCCCAATGTTTTTTTTGTAAGTCTACACAGTATATTAATTAAGAGTAAAAAAGGGAAGAAATTACATAGCAAGGAGGCCTTTGAGGCGGCCTGGGATGATGGAACCATCCCATTCTAGCAAAAAAAGCATAACTAGCAAGACTATTACAGAGTGTCTTGAGGGCCATACAAAGAAACTTCCTTCTACAGCGAGGCCGGGACCAAAAAACAATCTGAGCAAAATGAGTACTGTGGAAGACCAAACCATACAAAAAAAACTTGAAACAACTATAACAAAAAAAATGGAAGGAGCAGAGAGAACCAGTCGTCCCAACGGTCTTCCGAGTAGACATGGAGAAAGTTATTTAGGAGGGAATTCCTCCAGGATGGGGCACCCACCCGGAAAATCATCCTCAGGAAACTTCACAGGAAGCGGTTCAATTTTTTGAGCAACCAAAAGGTCAGGTTCCGCATGGCTGCAGATCTTCTTGCTGGGTGGAGAGCCAATGGTGGGAGGGACCGAAAACGGTGCAGGAGGAACCACAAGAGGAGCAGGAGCAGGAGGAACTGCAAGCAGAGCAGGAGCAGGAGCAGGAGTAGCCAGGAATAGAGCTAGAGGAGCAGCAACTGCAGGCCCTTCTGAGGGCGCACCACTGACGTTCTGGATGCTGGAGACATCACCGCCAGCACCCCTACATCCAGTGTCTGCCATAGCCGGACCCTGACCTCCGAGGAAAAGTTGGTTCCAGGAGAATGTGGCATCAAGGTTGTCCAAGCATTCGCTCATCTCTATGAGTTTGGCTCTGGTGGCCAACACCAGATTTCTTGTTGAGCTCCAGTTACAGAGCATGTCATCCATGAGCTTTCCGAGAATATTTTTCATAATCTAGTAATGGTTTATGTTGCCGCCATTGTTTCCTAAGGCCAAGTGGTCCGCCACTAGCTTCCCTTCCCACTCGTCGACCAGATTACGAACAATGAAGGAGATGCCATTGTCGTAGCCATCACTGGTGATAGGAGGGCATTGAGTCTTTCCTCGGCTCCCACTACCCCAACGAGGAGTGCCGCATTGCCTAGTCATGGCGGTGAGCATAGTGTAAATCCACACCCAAATCCACAATTGAGAACGATGATGCGCAGAGCATAACCAACGCCGAGGAGGAACAAACAAAATGTAGTCATGGATGCCCGCAAGCTCATTTAAGGAATAGTGTTCCAGGTTCGCACGAGCCATAATAAATTGCAGAGAGCCAAAATGATGATGCAAAGAGTCGAAGTGAGGGCCGTTTTGAATGCGCAGAGGGCCGAGGTGAGAGCGGGAAGTACCAGAGTCGCAACCAGCTAGTCGGTGAGGGGATGTGCAGGCGAATGTTCGGGAAGGGGTCATTAATACGCAGGTGGGAGAGGCGAGCATATAGTTAAATGCATGGGGCGCGCGTGCCACATTTCGGGCTCCTTGGATGAGTTCCCTCCACCACGTTCTCTCCTCGTGTACATCACGTTCCCCCCTTGATTCTTGGTGGCGCCCGCATCTGGGGTGACAATATCCCTACTAACAAGGTCTCGGCATTTCTGAGCCAAGGCTTCAGGGCAATTTCCTCCAATTTATCCTTTGAAGAGATTGAGATTGCTAGCCACTCCCTCATTGGCGAGAAAGTCAACCATAGAATTGGATTTTCGATGGATATGGTGAAAAGTGACTACTCTGGAATGCATCAGACTAGCCTTGAGGTGGTGGAGCCAATAATCGATTCTCCAAATGGGTGTGAGCTTGGAAACATGGGAACCATTCTGGAGTTTAGTGGCAAGGGAGAGGATGATTTGTGAGTCGCCCTCCATGATGAGCGGTATGCATCTTTGTTTGTTAGCAAAGATCACCCCTTCCACTATGCCTACTAGTTCAGTAATGTTTTTGCTGCCGAAGCCCAAATTGCCAAAGTAAATCTAGAGAGTAGTGTCGTATGAGTTGCGTAGGGCTCCTCCAAAACTTGTCGGACCCAGATTTCCTTTCGAGGCACCATCAAAGTTAAGATTGAAAAATCCCTCCAGAGGGGGTTCCCAGTAGTCAGGAATGAAGGTGTTTATGCGGTGGAAACTCAGAGAAAGAGGATACGGAGGAAGATTGAGATGAAAATTGAGAAATATTTTCTTCTCATCCTCAGAGGTGGGGTATTCTTTGTTGTTCCAATTCCCAATGAATAAGTTTTCCTGCAGGTTTTTACAAGTGATTTTCCATATGTCTTCAGTGTTTTTGCTTTTGTTTTCAAAGATGCAGAGATTTCTTTCCTTCCAGATGTTCCAAGCAATGAAGCCTTGAGTAAGGGTCCAAAGTCTATTCAATAGCATACTCTGAAAGGTATTTTCTCCCCAATGTAACATAGTATCCGTGATGTTTCCCTTGACTCTGTTGGATTTTCTAAAGGTGAGGGCGACCAAATCCCAGATCTCGTTGTCCATCTTACAAGAGCCCAGAAGGTGATCAATGGTTTCAACGTGATTGAGACACATGACACATAAGGAGGTTCATTGGAATCCTCTTTTGAGGAGGTTGTCCCAAGTTAGGATACGTTGGTGTGAGAGGAGCCAGAGGAAGCAGGATATTTTTTCCCAGAGATTGGATTTCCAAATAGTTTTCCACAGGGGAAAAAGGTGGGCCTCCAGTCGACCAGCCAAAATGGCGCAAGATTCCTTTATTGTAAAGCTTCCTTTTGTAAGGTGTCCCCATCTGATGATGTCTGGGACATGTCGAATCCTGATTTTCCTCAGATTGAGTTCCTGCCAAACTGGATCAAGTTGGGTAAGGCCATTCGCAATGCCCCATAGCCCGGGCTTCTTCTAGATTCGAAAGGGGGAGGTTCCATTTGTGTTCCAGTAGTCCTTAACAACGGCATTGGCCATGGCTGGGGTGGTGGAAAAGAATGCCAAATGTTCAAATTGATTGTTGAGGATGGACATTTGCTGCCACGAGTCCTGCCAGAAAAGAGCATGAGCCCCATCATGGATTTCCAAGAAACTGTGTTGTTGAATGAGGTATCTTTGACTATTAGAAAATTTCTAGATTGAAGAGCCCTTTGGGTTTTGGTCATAGCGGATAAGATGGGAGGGATCCCAATTCTAAGCATACTTCTTGTTCCAGAACCAAGCCCAAGGGGAATTATTATTTGAGATCCATCTCCACCATATTTTAGCCGAGAGGGCTTTATTGCTGATTTCTGGATCCCTTAAACCAAGGCCGCCTTCCCGCTAAGGGAGGCAAACAGTCTGCCATTTGATGAAGGCCCACCTTTTTTATTCCCGTCCCTTCCCTAGAGGAAGGAACGCTGTATATTCTGAATAGCTTTGAGGACCCATTTAGGGGCAACGAGAACTGGGAAAAGGTAGAGTGGCATAGACTAGAGGACATCTTTAAGAAGGATGAGTTTGCTGGATAGATTGAGAGAGCGGAAAGTCCAAGAGGAGATACGGTTTTCCAGTTTGTCCAAGAGTTCTTTCCAGGAGGGGGGCTCCCAGGTACTTAGAAGGCATAGTGTAGACAGAGAACCCCAGGATGCGGGCTATGTTGCGCTGAGTGATGATGTTCGTGTTGTAAAATAAGAGTTGAGACTTGTCAACATTGATGGAAGTGCCATAGGATTCAGAGTAGGTGTTGAGTATGGTCTTGAGGGTGCGCGCTTCCTGAACCAAGGGATGACCAAAGAGAAGGTTGTCATCTACAAACTGTTGGTAGGAAATCAGGGGGCCATCGTGAGGGGAGAGCCCGTGGAGAGAGTTAGAGGTGACTTCCGCTTGGATCATGCGTCCCAGCCCTTCCGCCATGAGGATGAAAAGGAAAGGGGAAAGAGGATCTCCTTGACGAATGCCACGAGAGGGAGAGAAGGTGGAAGAGGGTGAGCCGTTGACCAGGATCGAGAAGAAAGCAGAGGAGGTGAGGATAGGATCCAGTGTGTCTACTTGTGGCTAAATCCAAAGGCTTGGAGCATTTTGTCAATGAATTGCCAGCTTAACTTGTCAAAGGATTTGGAGAGGTCTTGGATACCTTCAAGGAATGGGTGATTTCGTGAGCTAGAATCATCCCATCCAGAATTTGTCTCCCTTCAACATAGCCANTCTTCTTGTTCATAACTTTGTCGTTTCATGTACTACGGACTTCACTAACATCCCACATTTTTCCAACTCCACACTTCGACATTCGACACACTACAAACTCCATTACTACAAACTTCGACATTTCAACAACTTGTGCATTTCGTCATTTTACCAATTGTGCACTTTGGCATTCCACATACTACGCACTTCGATATTTCACCAACTCGTGCATTTCGTCATTTTACCAACTGCGCACTTCAACATTCCACATACTGTGCACTTTGACATTAATGCAAACTTCGACATTTTACATGCTTGACTTGCTTTGTTAGTGTATCCTTTACTACTCTAATCATGGTTATTCAACATACCAACTATCTAATGTGCACTTTGACATGTCACTTGATTGTGTACACATCTGCATCCTTTGCCTGTTTTGCTAACCATGCATTTTAACAATTATCTCATCGTTCATGACAATCTTGTTTTATATACTTCTTCAAAATGGCTTTAAGCTTCTCATGCATTCCAATGCATTCTAATCCTATTGGACATCAAGTGACAACATTAAGTCCAACAATGACCAACTAACTGTCACAGGGTGGAATTTCCACCTTGACCTCCACTCTCGATGAGGATCCAAAATTCAAAAATGGAAAAGGACGTGGGTTGATCAATTTTGAATTGGACAGCCTTGTGTGGGTTTTTAAGGATTTGTTGTAAGTAGTTTTATGATGAAAGTTGTCAAACTCTGTAGCAAGTAAGAAATGTAGAACATTTTTCCATCCAAATTCCCCATTTAGACTAGCAATCCCTTCTTTAAGCACTTCTATTCAGCTTTACAAATCGTTTTCCATCTCCTTTTTTGTTTAAGAATGACTCTTTAATGTAAACTATGTAAAAAATATTGCAATGACGTGTTAAATAATGCTCTGCACCAATTTGGTCCATAAGGATGCACTAGATTATGACATGATAGATAAGGTCGGAGAACTAAGACATAAAGCATGCATCCAAAATATAGACACTGGAATGATAGCATTAGGCAACAAATCAACTCCAAAATCTCATTAACAATAAAGGATTTACAACTAGAACATGGACAACATAATTCTACCACAATTGTCCAACTAATCAACCTATTAGCTGATCAATCCCTTTACAATGTCATGATGACTTATTTATAACCTACCTAAGGCAAGATGAAACATTCTTGTTTGTTCATATTCCATATATTATATAACATATAGAAATTTAGGGAAGGGGAAGTGACAAAGCCAGGAAGATAATCTATCCTATTGGATTTATGCATTCAAATCATTGAATTTTCCAATCACACTAGTGTGTTATGTTGTTTGATTGTGTGTTTGTAATGAAATCAACATGCTTAGGTTGCATGCCGAACATTAATGCAACCAAGATTATTCCTACGTGACTAGGTCCCAATGTTTTTTTTGTAAGTCTACACAGTATATTAATTAAGAGTAAAAAAGGGAAGAAATTACATAGCAAGGAGGCCTTTGAGGCGGCCTGGGATGATGGAACCATCCCATTCTAGCAAAAAAAGCATAACTAGCAAGACTATTACAGAGTGTCTTGAGGGCCATACAAAGAAACTTCCTTCTACAGCGAGGCCGGGACCAAAAAACAATCTGAGCAAAATGAGTACTGTGGAAGACCAAACCATACAAAAAAAACTTGAAACAACTATAACAAAAAAAATGGAAGGAGCAGAGAGAACCAGTCGTCCCAACGGTCTTCCGAGTAGACATGGAGAAAGTTATTTAGGAGGGAATTCCTCCAGGATGGGGCACCCACCCGGAAAATCATCCTCAGGAAACTTCACAGGAAGCGGTTCAATTTTTTGAGCAACCAAAAGGTCAGGTTCCGCATGGCTGCAGATCTTCTTGCTGGGTGGAGAGCCAATGGTGGGAGGGACCGAAAACGGTGCAGGAGGAACCACAAGAGGAGCAGGAGCAGGAGGAACTGCAAGCAGAGCAGGAGCAGGAGCAGGAGTAGCCAGGAATAGAGCTAGAGGAGCAGCAACTGCAGGCCCTTCTGAGGGCGCACCACTGACGTTCTGGATGCTGGAGACATCACCGCCAGCACCCCTACATCCAGTGTCTGCCATAGCCGGACCCTGACCTCCGAGGAAAAGTTGGTTCCAGGAGAATGTGGCATCAAGGTTGTCCAAGCATTCGCTCATCTCTATGAGTTTGGCTCTGGTGGCCAACACCAGATTTCTTGTTGAGCTCCAGTTACAGAGCATGTCATCCATGAGCTTTCCGAGAATATTTTTCATAATCTAGTAATGGTTTATGTTGCCGCCATTGTTTCCTAAGGCCAAGTGGTCCGCCACTAGCTTCCCTTCCGACTCGTCGACCAGATTACGAACAATGAAGGAGATGCCATTGTCGTAGCCATCACTGGTGATAGGAGGGCATTGAGTCTTTCCTCGGCTCCCACTACCCCAACGAGGAGTGCCGCATTGCCTAGTCATGGCGGTGAGCATAGTGTAAATCCACACCCAAATCCACAATTGAGAACGATGATGCGCAGAGCATAACCAACGCCGAGGAGGAACAAACAAAATGTAGTCATGGATGCCCGCAAGCTCATTTAAGGAATAGTGTTCCAGGTTCGCACGAGCCATAATAAATTGCAGAGAGCCAAAATGATGATGCAAAGAGTCGAAGTGAGGGCCGTTTTGAATGCGCAGAGGGCCGAGGTGAGAGCGGGAAGTACCAGAGTCGCAACCAGCTAGTCGGTGAGGGGATGTGCAGGCGAATGTTCGGGAAGGGGTCATTAATACGCAGGTGGGAGAGGCGAGCATATAGTTAAATGCATGGGGCGCGCGTGCCACATTTCGGGCTCCTTGGATGAGTTCCCTCCACCACGTTCTCTCCTCGTGTACATCACGTTCCCCCCTTGATTCTTGGTGGCGCCCGCATCTGGGGTGACAATATCCCTACTAACAAGGTCTCGGCATTTCTGAGCCAAGGCTTCAGGGCAATTTCCTCCAATTTATCCTTTGAAGAGATTGAGATTGCTAGCCACTCCCTCATTGGCGAGAAAGTCAACCATAGAATTGGATTTTCGATGGATATGGTGAAAAGTGACTACTCTGGAATGCATCAGACTAGCCTTGAGGTGGTGGAGCCAATAATCGATTCTCCAAATGGGTGTGAGCTTGGAAACATGGGAACCATTCTGGAGTTTAGTGGCAAGGGAGAGGATGATTTGTGAGTCGCCCTCCATGATGAGCGGTATGCATCTTTGTTTGTTAGCAAAGATCAC
The DNA here is from genome assembly GCA_004151065.3 of Larix sibirica. Classification (NCBI taxonomy): domain Eukaryota; kingdom Viridiplantae; phylum Streptophyta; class Pinopsida; order Pinales; family Pinaceae; genus Larix; species Larix sibirica. Next base: position 55,114 of record NWUY0300007203.1, read on the forward strand.
CCCTTCCACTATGCCTACTAGTTCAGTAATGTTTTTGCTGCCGAAGCCCAAATTGCCAAAGTAAATCTAGAGAGTAGTGTCGTATGAGTTGCGTAGGGCTCCTCCAAAACTTGTCAGACCCAGATTTCCTTTCGAGGCACCATCAAAGTTAAGATTGAAAAATCCCTCCAGAGGGGGTTCCCAGTAGTCAGGAATGAAGGTGTTTATGCGGTGGAAACTCAGAGAAAGAGGATACGGAGGAAGATTGAGATGAAAATTGAGAAATATTTTCTTCTCATCCTCAGAGGTGGGGTATTCTTTGTTGTTCCAATTCCCAATGAATAAGTTTTCCTGCAGGTTTTTACAAGTGATTTTCCATATGTCTTCAGTGTTTTTGCTTTTGTTTTCAAAGATGCAGAGATTTCTTTCCTTCCAGATGTTCCAAGCAATGAAGCCTTGAGTAAGGGTCCAAAGTCTATTCAATAGCATACTCTGAAAGGTATTTTCTCCCCAATGTAACATAGTATCCGTGATGTTTCCCTTGACTCTGTTGGATTTTCTAAAGGTGAGGGCGACCAAATCCCAGATCTCGTTGTCCATCTTACAAGAGCCCAGAAGGTGATCAATGGTTTCAACGTGATTGAGACACATGACACATAAGGAGGTTCATTGGAATCCTCTTTTGAGGAGGTTGTCCCAAGTTAGGATACGTTGGTGTGAGAGGAGCCAGAGGAAGCAGGATATTTTTTCCCAGAGATTGGATTTCCAAATAGTTTTCCACAGGGGAAAAAGGTGGGCCTCCAGTCGACCAGCCAAAATGGCGCAAGATTCCTTTATTGTAAAGCTTCCTTTTGTAAGGTGTCCCCATCTGATGATGTCTGGGACATGTCGAATCCTGATTTTCCTCAGATTGAGTTCCTGCCAAACTGGATCAAGTTGGGTAAGGCCATTCGCAATGCCCCATAGCCCGGGCTTCTTCTAGATTCGAAAGGGGGAGGTTCCATTTGTGTTCCAGTAGTCCTTAACAACGGCATTGGCCATGGCTGGGGTGGTGGAAAAGAATGCCAAATGTTCAAATTGATTGTTGAGGATGGACATTTGCTGCCACGAGTCCTGCCAGAAAAGAGCATGAGCCCCATCATGGATTTCCAAGAAACTGTGTTGTTGAATGAGGTATCTTTGACTATTAGAAAATTTCTAGATTGAAGAGCCCTTTGGGTTTTGGTCATAGCGGATAAGATGGGAGGGATCCCAATTCTAAGCATACTTCTTGTTCCAGAACCAAGCCCAAGGGGAATTATTATTTGAGATCCATCTCCACCATATTTTAGCCGAGAGGGCTTTATTGCTGATTTCTGGATCCCTTAAACCAAGGCCGCCTTCCCGCTAAGGGAGGCAAACAGTCTGCCATTTGATGAAGGCCCACCTTTTTTATTCCCGTCCCTTCCCTAGAGGAAGGAACGCTGTATATTCTGAATAGCTTTGAGGACCCATTTAGGGGCAACGAGAACTGGGAAAAGGTAGAGTGGCATAGACTAGAGGACATCTTTAAGAAGGATGAGTTTGCTGGATAGATTGAGAGAGCGGAAAGTCCAAGAGGAGATACGGTTTTCCAGTTTGTCCAAGAGTTCTTTCCAGGAGGGGGGCTCCCAGGTACTTAGAAGGCAAGTGGTAGACAGAGAACCCAGGATGCGGGCTATGTTGCGCTGAGTGATGATGTCGTGTTGTAAAAGAAGAGTTGAGACTTGTCAAATTGATGGAAGTGCCAGAGGCTTCAGAGAAGGTGTGAGATGGTCTTGAGGGTGCGCGCTTCCTGAACCGAGGGATGACCAAAGAGCAGGTTGTCATCTACAGAACTGTTGGTAGGAAATCGGGGGGCCACGTGAGGGGAGAGCCCTGAGAGAGTTAGAGGTGACTCCGCTTGGATCATGCGTCCCAGCCCTTCCGCCATGAGGATGAAAAGGAAAGGGGATAGGGTCTCCTTGACGGAATGCCACGGGAGGGAGAGAAGGTGGAAGAGGGTGAGCCGTTGACCAGGATCGAGAAGAAAGGAGAGGAGGTGAGGGAAAGGATCCATGGTCCACTGTGGCTGAAGCCAAAGGCTTGGAGCATTTTGTCAATGAATTGCCAGCTTCAACTTGTCAAAGGATTTAGAGAGCATACCAGGGGTCTTGGAACCTTCAAGGAATGGGTGATTTCGTGAGCTAGAATGATCCCATCCAGAATTTGTCTCCCTTCAACATAGCCAGATTGTTCGGGGGAAATGAGGAGAGGCAGAAGAGGTTTGAGCCGATTGGAAACCACTTTGGAGATGATTTTGTAGATGACGTTACAGAGGGAGATGGGTCAGAACTTACCAGGGTGAGAAGCACCGATCTCCTTGGGGATATGAGTGAGGAAGATGGCATTGAGCGCTGATAGAACCCATTGCTTTTGTCTGGAATCCTCCACAAGCTCCAGCACTTTCATTTTTATCATGTCCTAGCAGTGATGGAAGAAATTGATGGTGAAGCGATCTGGTCCAGGGGCTTTACCTTCAGCCATGTGCTTAACTGCGTTTTCAACCTCTTGCATAGTGATAGGATGCATCAGGGTGGCATTGTGTTCAACATTGAGAATAGTGTGAATATGTTGGGTGAGGCGCTCAATAGCTATAGAATGATCAGGAGCGGGTTCTGTTAACAGAGCTTGGAAGTGTCGAGTGAGTTCCTGACCAATGGCTTTGTGGTCTTTCGGGGAGTCTCCATTGTCTAGATTGAGCTTGGAAATTATGTTGTGGATTCTGTGTTGAATAGTAGACCGGTGGAAGAAGGTTGTGTTACGCTCCCCTTCTTTTGGCCAGGTTATTCTTGACTTCTGTCTACAGAGGATATCCTCTTGCGCACAACGATTGTCTAGTTGAGCTAAGAGGTCCTTTCATTTGAGCTTGGTTTCTTCAGTGTGCCCCTGCTCCATGAATGATAGTTGAATATTTTCAAGATACTACTCGAGAGCACATTTCTCCTTAAAGATGTTACCAAAAGTGGTGTGGTTCTAGTAGCGGTTATTGGAACGAATAACTTTCAATTTTTTTTGCATGATGGCCATTTTTTATCTCCCTTCGACTTGCATGTTGGTCCACCAGTTGGTTACAGAATCCATGAAAGAGGGATGAGAGAGCCATAATTTTTCAAACCAGAAGGGTTTGTGCATTTGAGCATCATGGCTGTGCCAGGAGAGCAGGATGGGCCAATGATCAGAACCAGCAACAGGTAGAACAGAGGAAGTGAGAATCCATCCTGAAGTAAGAATAAAATACGTGACAATAAAGCAATCTGGGCGCTTAGAAATTTGGTTCACTCCCCCTCTTCTATTGTTCCAGGTGAAGAACCCAACAGAAGGTTGTAAGTTCACCAGTCCATTAGTTGAGAGGGTGGTCTTGAAATCCTTATCTTTTGAAGAAAGAGTTCGCAGGCCGCCTTTCTTTTCCTCCAGAGTAGTGGTCATGTTGAAGTCTCCGCCAATGATGATGGTGAAGTGTTGGTGGTGAAGAATAAACCAAGAGAGGTAGTTTAGAAGATGGATATTTTGAGGGGAAAACTGAGGACCATAAACATTGAGGAGATGACCATATATTTTGGTGCCTAAGATATGAAAAGAGGCTTAAATGGAATGCAAGGTGGTGGCCATATTGAGTAGAGAAATTATTCGAGGGTTCCAGATCACTGCGATACCTCCATAAGCTCCTTTGGAATCTATAGCCATGCAAAGACTGCCTTTCCAGATCTTGGCCATGAGGGAGAGAAGAGTTTTAGAAGAACATTTTGTTTCTTGGATTAAAAGGATAGCAAGATTTTCTTGAAGTATTTTTATTTTTAACATCTGATGTTTGGATGGACCATTCAGACCTCGAACGTTCCAGGATAGAATATTCATTGAGGAACTAATTTTGAGAGTAAGGGAAGAACTTCGTTAGCTGGGCGTATTGCCCTGACTCCACTAACCTAGTGCCGAGCAGGTTGATACGATGCAGATCAGATTTGCGCCCTCTCTTTTTGTTGTCTCTCTGGAGTTTCTATTTGTCCTTCTAGGGAGTATTAGAGACTGCAAGTTTCTTTTGAGCTTTGGATTTTGCTAGTGCTTCATGCAGGAGCAGGATTTGATGAGCTGGGATGGATCCAAACACTTTTCTCGAGAATGCATATTCCATTCCTAGTAGATCCAGGTTGCCCAGATCTAGTTCCCCCATTTCTTCATCCATTATGATCTCAAGTCTCGAGCCTCCTGGTTGGGGAGAGGGGTTTGTGACAAGGGTTAAAATATTGTTCGGCTTGCAAAGTTTAACGGAGAATCTGAGGTTAAAGGAGGACCCAGAGCATAGGGAATTCCTAGAAAGGGGGATGGATTTTCAGAGGAGCCGAGTTTATGGGGGAGGGAATGAGGGGTTACATCACCTGTAGGATTTTCATGTTGGCCATCAAGGGCTATGAATATATTGTTAGTGGTCGGGATTTCTTCCTTGTTCTTTTTAAGAGCAATTTTCCTTGCATGATGCCTTTTCCTGGCTGTTCTTGTGGAAGCCTTCTGCATCATTTTGTCCCTCCTTGGTCTCTGCTTGGAGAGGTTTATTGCTGGGGAAATCTCTGAATAGGTGGTCGTTTTCATGGCATTTGTAGCAACGAAAGGGGATGTGCTCATAGTCTAGAGGTTGAACCCAATCATAGTCCTCGTGAGTGAGGTTTATAGCATCTGTCGTAAGAGGTGTATTTATTGAGCCTGGTTTGGTCTGCAATGCAAACAAAGATTCTAAGAGTGTTTCCTATATCTCTTAGAGTTTGTTCATCCCAGTACTCTTTTAAGAGAAAGTACATTCATATCCAGACATGATCCCATGTGAAGTCTTCTTTTTCTAGGCTGAATCTTTCAACCTAGTTTCGTAGATATAAACCCACTGAGTTAAAGAAGTACGGCTCGCCATCTTCCACTCTAGATTTGTCTTCTAGGTGGTGGAAAATGATGGTGACAAAACCCTTGGATCCTAACTGTAGGTCAAAATGTTCCTTTGGTTTCCATTTGGCCTGAATCCATCCTCTGAGAGCCTGTTTTGTTGGCCATATTCCCACAAATTTTCCAATGAGGGCATGGTCTTTCATTTTCTAAGCTCTGGCATTGATTCAGTCAGCTGACAGCGTAAGGTTGGGTTGTTCTGTAGAACGACCAATACAGGTATTGGTGCCGTTGTTGTTGGTGTCAGGCGAGATTGCATTAGTGTTTGAATGACCGGGGGGAATTTCGTCAGCGGAGTACGTAGGGACCTCCGTGGAGCCAATCTATATTTTGGTAGGAGTTGGAGTAAAAGGCAGGGTAGAATTTTGCTTAGACGATGGATCAAAGGGTAAGTGGGAGGGGCCTTCTGCCCCCTCCCGGGCCGATTTCCATTAGAGCATATCAGAGCGGAAGGTGAGGAGGAGCGCGACAAACTTGTGGAGATGCAGAGCTAGAGAAGGATAGGAACACATACAGGGAGAAAAACCTTAGCACTGCAGGAGCTCAAACCCTAGCTCATCATGTTCTAAGTTCAAAAATTGTATTCCATGATGATTATGTTGCATTATGACAACCATTTAATTGACTTATATCAACTTAGTGATTACATTCCTTAATGGCTTCATCACATGATGACATTCGGCAAATTTTATGTGGCATTGTGACATTTTGAAAGGGTTTTATGTTGTGCTAATGTTCATCATAAACATGTTTAACTTATTTCATGTTGGTACATTACTCAATAGCTATGTAACATTGCGGCTAAGGGGTTATGTAAATGTTCATCTTTGTTGACTAATGTAAATTTCTACGTTCCTCAATGGTTTTGTAGCATTGTGACATCCTTAAAGGGTTATATCACATTTGACATTCTTAATTTTTTTGTTGTATTCCAACATTCCCCAATTGTTTTGTTGCATTACGATGCTCTTCTTGGTTTACTTACGTTAAATAATATTTATGCTACTCAATGGTTATGATTGTTATGTCACATGGACAACCATTGTTAACCAATTCCACCATGTTGAACATCACAATGTGACATAACCATTAAGAAAAATAACAAATTTGACACAACCATTATTGAATAGTTTATTTGCATTATGATGTCTAGAAAGGTTCATGCCACATTGTGACATTAATCAAGGTTTTTGTCACATTGCATCATTTATCAAGGATTATGTCAAATTTGATGAAGGGTTATGTTAGAAATAATATGGTTATATATGTTGCATCGTGGATATGTTCCTCAATGGTTTTTTTTCATTATGAAGTTCACACTGTTATGCGCATTGTGGTGTTTTGGAAGGGTTAATTTTATTTTAAATTTCTATTTACCATTATTCATTAAGGGTTATGTTTGATTGTGACAATCAATATGTTGAAATACAACAATCATTTGATTGTCTTACATTGGATTACTGGTTACATTCCTTAATGGATTCATCGCATTACAACATTCAACAAAGGTTATGTCGCTTTGCACCATTTTGAAAGGGTTTTATGTTACACTAATGTTCATCATCATCATGTTTGAATTATGTCATTTTGTTACATTACTCAATAGCTATGTTACATTGTGGCTAAGGGGTTATTTCTAATTTGACATTCATCAAGAATTAAAAAGTGGTTGTGTGGTGGACTTGGCTAAAAATTGGTTTCCCATGTTTTCTATGGTGTACAATAGTTGAATATGGTTTTGATGCATTATGATGTTCATCTTTTTTTATTAATGCCAGTTTATACTTTCCTTAATGGTTTTGTTGCACTATGACATGCAAAAAGGGTTATCTCATATTTGACATTTATCAAGGGTTTTGTTGGATTACAACATTCGTCAATTGTTTTGTTGCATTATGATGCTTTTCTTGGTTGTTTTTTTTTAAATAATTATGTCCCTCAATGGTTATGACGGTTATGTCACATGGCCAACATTGTTAACCAAGTCCACCATGTTGAATCCCACAATGTGACATAACCATTAGGAAAAATAAAAAATTGACACAACCATTAATGAACAATTATTTTCCATTATGATGTCTAGAAAGGGTTATGTCACATTGTGACATTAATTACGGTTTTTGTTGTATTACAAAATTCATCAAGGGTTATGTCAAATTTAATGCAAGGGTTATGTTAGAAATAATATGGTTATATATGTTGTCACATGTGGTATTCATCAAGGATTAAAAAATGGTTATGTGGCGGACTTGGTTAAAAATGGTTTCTCATGTTTACTATGATTTAAAATGGTTGACTATGGTTATGGTGCATTCAATGTTTATATTTGTTGACTAATGTTAATTTCTAGGTTCCTCACTGGTTTTATCGCATTATGATGCTCATCTTGGTTGACATTGTTGAATAATTATGTTCCTCAATTGTTAGGATGGTTTTCACATGGCCAACCATTGTTAACCAAATCCACCATCTTGAACATGATAATGTGACATAGCCATTACGAAAAATAACAAATTTGACACAACTATTAATGAACAATTTATTTGCATTGTGATGTCTAGAAAGGTTTATGTCACATTGCGACATTAATAAAGGTTATTTTTGTTTTCATATTGTAACATTAACCAATGTTTTTGTCGCAATGCAACATTTAATAAGGGTTATGTCAAATTTGATGCAAGGGTTATGCTAGAAGTAATATGATTATATACGTTGCATTGTGGTTATGTTCCCCAATGGTTTTGCTTCATGACTGTGATGAACCTGCAATAATTAATTAANACGGTTTTCCAGTTTGTCCAAGAGTTCTTTCCAGGAGGGGGGCTCCCAGGTACTTAGAAGGCATAGTGTAGACAGAGAACCCCAGGATGCGGGCTATGTTGCGCTGAGTGATGATGTTCGTGTTGTAAAATAAGAGTTGAGACTTGTCAACATTGATGGAAGTGCCATAGGATTCAGAGTAGGTGTTGAGTATGGTCTTGAGGGTGCGCGCTTCCTGAACCAAGGGATGACCAAAGAGAAGGTTGTCATCTACAAACTGTTGGTAGGAAATCAGGGGGCCATCGTGAGGGGAGAGCCCGTGGAGAGAGTTAGAGGTGACTTCCGCTTGGATCATGCGTCCCAGCCCTTCCGCCATGAGGATGAAAAGGAAAGGGGAAAGAGGATCTCCTTGACGAATGCCACGAGAGGGAGAGAAGGTGGAAGAGGGTGAGCCGTTGACCAGGATCGAGAAGAAAGCAGAGGAGGTGAGGATAGGATCCAGTGTGTCTACTTGTGGCTAAATCCAAAGGCTTGGAGCATTTTGTCAATGAATTGCCAGCTTAACTTGTCAAAGGATTTGGAGAGGTCTTGGATACCTTCAAGGAATGGGTGATTTCGTGAGCTAGAATCATCCCATCCAGAATTTGTCTCCCTTCAACATAGCCAGATTTTTCAGGGGAAATGAGGAGAGGTAGAAGAGGTTTGAGATGGTTAGCAACCACTTTAGAGATGATTTTGTAGATGACTTTGCAGAGGGAGATGGGTCTGAAATTACCTGGGTGAGAAACATCGATCTCCTTGGGGATCAGAGTAAGGAAGGTGGCATTGAGGGCTAGCAGAACCCATTACTTTTGTCTGGACTCCTCCATAAGCTCCAACACTTTCATTTTTAGCATGTCCCGAGAGTGATGGAAAAAATTGATGGTGAAGCCATCTAGACCAGGGGCTTTAACTTCATCCATTTTCTTCACTGCATTTTCAACCTATTGCGTGGTGATAGGCTGCATTAGGGTAGCATTGCGTTCATCATTGAGGATAGCGAGAATTTGTTGGGTGAGGCGATCAAGAGTGGGTTATGTTAGCAGATCTTGGAAGTGTCGAGTGAGTTCTTAACCAATGGCTTCGTGATATTCCAGGGTGTCTCCATTGTCCAGATTGATGTTGGAGATTCTGTTGTGGATTCTGTGTTGAATAATAGACCGATGGAAGAAGGTTGTGTTGCGCTCCCCTTCTTTAATCCAGGTTACTCTTGACTTCTGTCCAGAGGATCTCCTCTTGCGCGCAACGAGTGTCCAGTTGAGCTAAGAGGTCCTTTTCCTTGAGCTTTCCTTCTTCAATGTGCCCCTGCTCCATGAGTGATAGTTGGAGATTCTCAAGATCCTCATCAAGAGCACATTTCTCCTTGAAAATGTTACCAAAAGTGGTGTGGTTCCAATGACGAAGATTGGTACACAGAGCTTTCAGTTTTTGCTGCATGATAGCCATTTTTTATCTCCCTTCGACTTGCATGTTAGTCCACCAGTTGGTTACCGAATCCATGAAGGAGGGGTGAGAGAGCCATAAATTTTCAAATTGGAAGGGTCTATGCATTTGAGCGCCGTGGCTATTCCAGGAGAGCATGATGGTCCAGTGATCAAAACCAACAACAGGTAGAACAGTGGAAGTGAGAATCCCTTCAGAAATAAGAATATTATCCGTGACAATAAAGCGGTCAAGGCACTTATAAATTTGGTTCACTCCACCTCTTCTGTTGTTCCAGGTGAAGAACCCAACGGATGGTTGTAAGTCCCCTATTCAATTTGTGGCAAGTGTGGTCTTGAACTCCTTATCTTGTGAAGAAAGAGTTCGCAGGGCCCCTTTTTTTCCTCAAGGGTAGTGATCATGTTGAAGTCTCCCCCTATGATGATGGGGGAGTGTTGGTGGTGAAAAGTAAACCAAGAAAGGTAGTTCAGAAGATGGATCTTTTGAGCAAAGGACTAAGGACCATAAACATTAAGGAGGTGGCCATGAATCTTGGTGCCCAGGATATGAAAGGAAGCAGAAATGGTATGCAAGTTGGTGGCTAGGTTGAGAAGAGAAATTACCAAAGGGTTCCATATCACAGCGATACCTCCCAAAACTCCTTTTGCATCTATAGACGTGCAGAGGTTGCATTTCCAGATCTTGGCCATGAGGGAGAGAAGGGTTTCAAAAGAACACTTTGTTTCCTGGATAAAAAGGATAGTAGGATTTTCTTGAAGAAATTTTCTTTTTAGCATCCGATGCTTGGATGGACCATTTAGACCTCGAACGTTCCAGGATAGAATCTTCATTGAGGAACTAATTTGGAGAGTGTGTAAAGAACTCCAATTTGAAGAGTGTGGAAAGAACTTCGTTAGCTGGGCGTATTTCCCTGACTCCACTAACCCGGTGCCAAGCAGATTGATACATTGCAGATCATATTTGCGCCATCTCTTTTTGTTGTCTCTTTGGAGTTTCTGTTTGTCCTTCTGAGGAGTATTTGACACCCCAAGTTTGTTTTGAGCTTTGGCTTTTGCAAGAGCTTCATGCAGGAGCTGGATTTGACGAGCTGGGATGGATCCCTACGCTTTTCTGGTACAGAAATATTCCAGGCCTAGCAAATGTAGATCCCCTAGTTCTAGTTCCCCCATTTCTTCATCCATTAGGATCTTAGGTCCTGAGGCCCATGGGTGAGGAGAAGGGTTCACGCCAAGGGTTGAAAAGGTTCATGGCTTGTCAAATTTTAGCGGTGGTTCAGTGGTCGGTGAAGGATCTGAAGCAGAGGGATTTCCTGCGGGAGGGGTTGGGTTCTCAGAGGAGCCAATTTTGTGGGTTAGAGACTCAGAGCTTTCATCAACAACAGGGTTTTCAGGCTGGACATCAAGGGCGGCGAAGCTATTGCTAGTGGATGAGACTTCTTCCTTGTTCATTTCAAGAGCAGTTTTCCTTGCATGACGTATTTTCCTGCTGTTCTTGTGGAACCTATCTGCATCCTTTTCTTCCTCCTTGGTCTCTGCTGGGAGTGGTTTTTTGCTGGGGAAGTCTCTGAATAAATGGCCATTTTCATGGCATTTGCGGCAGCGGAAGGGGACATGCTCATAGTCCAGAGGTTGAAACCAATCGTAGTCCTCGTGAGTGAGGTTTATAGCATCGGGGAGGGATTTTTCTATGTGCATATACACGCAGATTCTGGCATAGGAGGTGTATTTGTTGAGCCTGGTTTGGTCTTCAATGTGAACAAATATTCCAAGAGTGTTTCCTATTTCTCTTAGAGTTTCTTCGTCCCAATATTATTGTGGGAGAGAGTACATTCTTATCTAGACAGGATCCCATGTGAAGTCTTCTTTTTCTGGGCTGAATCTTTCGACCCAATTTCGCAGATATAATCCATCTGAGTTGAAGAAGTACGGTCTGTCATCTTCCACCCTGGCTTTGTCTTCCAGGTGATGGAAAATGATGGTGAAAAAACCCTTAAATCCTAACTATAAGTCGTAGTGCGCCTTCGGTTTCCATTTGACCTGAATCCATCCTCTGAGGGCCTATTCCGTGGGCCATATTCCCATGAATTTTCCGATGAGGGCATGGTATTTCATTTTTTGAGCTCTGGAATTGATTCGGTCGGCCGACAGAGTAAGGCTAGGTCGTTCTGTAGAATGAGAAATACAGGTATTGGTACCCTTACTTCCAGTATAAGGCAGGATTGCATCAGTGTCAGAATGACCGGGAGGCTTTTCATCAGTAGAGTACAAAGGGATTTCCATAGAGCCAATCAGGATCTTGGCATGAGCTTGAGCATTTGGTGGGGCAGGGTTTTGCTTAGTCAAGGGATCGGAGGGCGTGTGGGAAGGGAATCCCACCCCCCCTGAGTCAGTGTCTATCAGAGCGGATCAGAACAAAATGTGAGGAGGAGCGGTTCAGGCTGGTAGAGCTGCAGAGCCGAAGATGGACAGGAGCACAGCCAAAAAGAAACCCTAGCACCATAGGAGCTCAAACGTAGAGCCACATCTTAAGAGTATTGCCAATGCCTCCAAGGACTAGGTCCCAATGTTGATATTATGCGATCAAGGAATTTTTCACATACACTACATAACATTACTTATCAATATGATCTATGTCAAAGGTTGACCACTTCAAGGTGCATACACACCAACATTGTTGTAATATTTTACACTTTTCATACAACCAAAATTGTTGTAATATTTTACACTTTTCATGGAATCGTTCATATCTAACTCCTTTAGGATCAACCTTGTCACTTTCCAACACCTTGATGTATCTGCTACTTTTCTAATTGACGAGCACTTTGAACTATGTGAACTTGTTGAACAACTTAGTTTCTTTTTGCAAGAAATACACAAAGGATTTTTTAGAATGATCATTCATGAATGTCATAAAGTATCATGTTATTCCTTTTGATATTATTCACATTAGGTTACATAAATCTATGTGTATTACATGAAGTAATCAAGTAGATAGTTTCTTTGTTTTAATTTGATATAGATCCTTCATGTGTTGCTTTCCAAAGGCATATTGAAACATGCATTTTATTGATTTTTAGACTTCAAATGGATGTAATGAAATATATAAATATATAATGTATACACAACTAATGATGTGATATGTATACATACAACTTGAAGAGGAGGTTGTGTGCCTTTTAAATGAAAAGTAATATTATATTTATTTATTTTTATCTTTATTTTATTATATATTCACTTTTTTACTAAATTATCTACCATATATTTATTTATGTGTATAACATTGTTTTTTTTCTTTAGAATTGCTTTGTCCTCAAAGCAAGGGTAGTGGAGATATTGTTGGTCATTTTTTTTATTTTATTTTTGTCTCCCATGACGATTCTTCTTTTAGAGGGTTTTTCCATTTAATGAAGTATTCTTGAATGGTTTTGGAGTGAAGTTTTTTTTATTTCCAGTGGTAAAGATTTCTTCTGGTTCTAAAATAATTCTTCCTTCGTCATTCAATACACATAGTTTTGTTTGTGTTGATTGATGTTGTCCCAACACTTTTTTGAGACACCACATGAAACACATTATGGAGGTGACTTTTGTTCAGTAATTCCAAGCCATAAGCTACTTGGCATTAAAAAGAAAAAATTCGATATGCCCCATAAAACTTGGGATCCAATTTCTTCTTCCCTTGGAGATCAAGGGACATTTGTGTGTTAGACTAAAGTCTTACAAATACCCAATCGCCTTCTTCAAATTCTATTTCTGATCTATGTTTATATGCTTGTTGTTTCGTATGACTATGAACAATTTCTAAGTTCTCTTTGAGTAATTGAATGACCTTTTGATCTTCAGCTAGTTGCTTTCTTACTACCAAAACCTTAGTGTTAGTCAAAGCAACCTCTTTCCATTTGGGTGGTTCATAACCATATACAGATTGGAAATGGGTCATTTTCGTTGATGCATGGCAAGTAGAATTATACTATTATGATCCTCCCTAGTGGTGTAATTGGGGGGTGAAGGGCCCATTTAGAGTAATAATATTGGAGTCCATTTAATTTAAGGTGGACTAGGTCCACTATGTTTATTATTATTAAATAAGGTCAACTATGGTAGTTAGTATTAAATCAAGTAATGGGGCCTCATTAAAGAACGTGCACTGGGTAGATAGGAGGTTGTTATGGTTAGGATTATCTTGTTATCTATAAGTAAATATGGAGTCGATATTTTGAGAGGTGTGCAGTGTTTAGTGCATAGGAGGTTGTGCCCTTGAAGAGACAAGTGAACATGAGTGTATTATTTCCATAATGGGATCAATTGTAAGGTGTTTCCTACCTTAAATTTTTTTTGTTAAATAAAGCATTGAAAACTTTTGATATCTTCTATGTAATTGTATATTTATATCCAAGGCACTAGAACCATTTGTTTTGCTTATTTATCATGAAACAACAAAGATAGGATTCCAAGCATTGTTTACAATTTATGTTTGACCATTTGTTTTGGGGTGATAGGGTAAGCTCATATTAAGGGATTCTCCAAAAGTATTTCAAAAAATTGCATTTAAACTTTGCATCCCTATCGGTGACAATGACCTTCGGAAAAACCACACAATTTATAAATATTTTTTCAAAACACTTATCCAATTTGTGTTTTTCAATATATTTTTCTTACACACATGAAATGCACATACTTAGTTAACATATCAACCACTGCAAAAAAATTTATCATTCCCATTATACATGAGTAAAATTTCAATGAAGTTCGTCAAGAGTTCTTCCCACTTTTGGTTAGGAATGTGCAGGGGGAGTAACCTCAATGACATAATATTTTCACTTTTATTTCTTTGACATATGTCACATTTGGATACATATTTGTGAATGTCCTTATTCATCCATTTCCATTAAAAATATTATCATGCATTATAGTGAGTGTTGAAAAAACCTACATGTTCTACAACTAGTGAATCATGGGGCTCTTTTAAGACTTTTGTTTTAAATTTGGGGGATGGAGTTAGATAAACTATTTCCTTGTACCATAGGATGTCATTTCTCCATTCAAGTTTTTGGTTTTGTCCCAAATAATTGATTATGGAATAAGATTTAGGATCCTTGGCATATTCAACCCGTATTTCATCTAACTAATCAGGAACCAGAATTAATGTTGCATATATTATTACTTATTCGTCTTTATGTGACGTTGCATTGCTAACTATATTATCTTTCCCATTTTTATGTAATGTTTCCATGTCAAAGATATAAATTTTCTCTATCCACTTTTGTTGTTTAGTGGACAACACTTTTTGTCATAGGTATTGAAGACTATTGTGATCAATATGAATAAAAAAATAACTTCCCATAAGATATTGTCTCCACTTCGTCAATGCATGTATAATGAAAAACATTGCTTTATCTTATATATATTTTAAACTTTCTCTTTTGGTGAGCTTTCAACTCTCAAAATCTATTCGGTGGTCCTCTGCATTAGTATTGCGCCTATTCCAAACCCAGAACCATCACATTCTACTACGAAGTGTTTTGTAAAATCAAGGCTTGCTAGCATTGGTGTGGATGACATAACACTTTTTAAAGGTTTAAAACATTCTTAGTCCTTTCTATTCCATTGAAAATATTTTTTAAAATATGCACATTTGAAAACATTCTTAGTCCTTTCTATTCCATTGAAAATATTTTTTAAAATATGCACATTTGAAAAC
>NWUY0300007205.1:62198-77063 GCA_004151065.3 Larix sibirica
TGTTGTTGACCAGAACCTTCATCATCATATAATATTTCCATTTATGGAGACACTAATTGAAATATCAGACCTAAATTTGTCCATGAGTGTATTGAGATTCATCAACGAGAAGAGTTACATGGTTCACACTATGAACATATTTCTCATTTTGCGGTCATGGCATTTTCATTAAGAAACCAATAGGTTCTTCTCATGGACTGGGTATATGAATTGAAATTTTAATATAGTTGTAGAGTTGTCAACATCAAGTAGAGAATGTCGTAGTGATCGACCAATTTGAATGTAAAGGAGGTTCAAGGGTGTGGGATCATAGAAATTTTGAACCATGAAGACAGCAAACCTAACCCCGTGTGATGTATAAAGCCACGATCTACTATATCATTGGCAGGTCCTAATTATTCACATAAGTGCAGTTCACTACTCAAACATCAACTAACCACTAGGCAACAGCTCAAGCAAGATAATCACACGAAGTTTACAATCACCACAAACACTTGTAGCTGTGTATATATATGTATATGTACATATATATGTATATATATATGTACATATACATATATATGTACATATATATATGGATATATATATATATACATATATATATATGTGTGTGTGTATATGTATGTATATATATAAATATATATACACACACACATATATATACACACACACATATATATACATATATGTGTACATGTATATGTATATATATATGTGTGTGTGACATATATATATATATACATGTATACATATATACATATATATATATATATCACACACACACATATATATATATATATATATGTGTGTGTGTGACATATATGTATATATGTCACACACACACATATATNTCTATTTAATAGATTGACACTTTTGGTTCAGTTGTATGGTGTGAATTGGCATATTGTCTTGAGTCGGTACATTGCTCTAAAGCAAACCATCAATACTTACCCTCTTCCCTTTACATAGCTATACTAGATCTTCAAAGTAATATTGAGTACTCTTTGTGTGCTAGAGAAGTACAACCTGAGACGTGGCCTCCCATCCTAGACTGGCCATTCTCTAATATGAAAATTGAGTTATTGAATACTTAATTAATCTATGATCAAAACACAACTATACAAAACCTCACACATCAGTTTACAAATACAACAAATATTTTATTGGGTAAACATGATATTGTATTCATTACAGCTCATTAATGATCAATATTCATTGCCGCCTTAAGTAAACCAGGCGCAACATTTGTTATGGCCTTAAGTATACCACGCCTAGAAAATGCTTAGAAAAACAAATTAAAAAGGAACCCCCTCAGATGCCTTCGAATTCATGAGATTTGGCACATGGCGCAACTTCTACTTCTACATTGCTCCATTGTAGGGGATGCTTTTCTTTGAGGTGGTTCAAATTTTCAATATGGATCCAGCACATTGAGACCAGAGCTCACTAGTACATTACATAGCATATGTAACTTAATAGCCATATGTAACACATGCATGTTTGAGTGGTCATAGTGCCTAGTTGTCACAAGCTTCAAGTGGTCGTAGTGCCTAGACATCACTAGATTCGACGAGGCTAGACACCTGATCCAAACTATATATATATTGCATCCTTCTTGTGCACAAAATGGTAATGACTTACAATTGACAATTGTGTGCTAAACTTCTAAGACTAAAATAAATTGATAACTAACCACATGGGGTACTTCTGACCCTTAAAAATGTGTAGGGTTTGGGTAGAGTCGGACAAATGACATGAAATTAAGTATGTCAATTATATTTGAAAAGCATGTTGGATCAAGTTACTATCAACATCTATCTTTCCCACTGGCAAAGGTGGGAATAAGATAAGCATGCCTATATAAGTGTCCCATCATGTCGTATGTAGATGGAAACCATGTATGGATAATATGTGAGTGCTTGTTGGCTAGCATCACCAACTAACATAATAGCTTGTTCATATCACACATACATAGATATTTTATCATGGGCTAGGAAGAAATTGGGTGGAGTCAGATAGTGATCTGAGGAAGATTGTGGATCTAGAGATCATGGATAAAAAACAAGGCTACACCACGAAGTAGACTGACTGATTAATCAACAACAAGGTTGCACCGTGAAGTAGACTGACTGATTAATCCTAAACTGTTAGTTGAAAGGTGTACACAAGTATGACTAAGTCCATCAGCTATAGTTATCGGATACCATCAATATATCAATAACTTGCAATACTATAGAAACAATAGAACTAACCCTAAAATCCAAAGTAGTTCTACAAATGTCCCTATAAATAATATTGATCCCTCATCATGTGTTTTGAGAATGGATTCATTATCGTATCTTGTAATAGCGAAGAAGCATTCCTTGCAACGCTTTCTACATAAGTGTAAGGACAGGTACCATGATTAATTCTTACTTGTCATTTTGGTCAACAAACATTATGCATCCATGTGTGCCATTGTGGCGAGCTCGATGGTTTCACCTAGGGGTATAGTGGTAGCGGACGGGATTGGATCCCATTTAACCCGAGTACGTGCATTTCCTGATTTGTCGATTCCCCTAGTGACAAAAAAACAATTGGGTAAAAAAATAATGTAATCTCAATTGACTATGCAAGCTCAAGCAAATCCCTCCTTTCTCGTTTGAGCCTCTTCTTGTCTTGTCCTATTGTAGTTATGATATTAAGAATCTTCAGGGGTCTAATAGGGCTAAGGGGTATGGATTGTATGAAGTTGGGCGAGGGGAATCCTTTCTTGATCTCAAGGTCAATGATATGAATATTAGAAGCATTGTACATAGCTTTTAGTATTGCTTGATTTCTTGTGACGTGCATGGATTTTTTATAAGGAAGAAGTTGATAGAATGCCTAGTAGTCCAAGTCATTATCTAGGGTTGATTCCTCATCACTGTCTTCCTAGATAAATACACTAAAAATGTGTTTATTGAGAGCCTCACTTACATAAAAGGACATCCACTACAGGGTAGCCCCAAATGGAGATGATAACTCTTGGAGCTTCAAGACCATTGACCCAACAATACCATGGTGTCCCTCTTATAAGGCCTCTACATATTTAAAAAGGTTTTGGAGGAGGTCATGCTGGTTTAATGGGGGAACTTGCAAGCCTAAAACAACTTCGAAGTCAAATGGGTATTCTTATTTGTTAATAAATTAATTTCCAAATTTGTCAATAGAATTCAAGTTGGTGGAGCTACAAGACCCAATATACCCAACACATTTTAAATGATTAGAAGGCTTGCATGGATTTTGGGTATTGCGAAGAAGAAGATTGCATCAATTCCATCAAAATACGAGATTGGTATCTCCCCAAAGGCCTTGCTTGGAACAATTCCTCCTTCTACATCAAAGCTCTAATCAAACAACTCTTTTGTTACAATGGACATAGACATATTATCACAAAAATCAACTTTATTTTCAAGAAAATCCCACTTACTAGCCCTTCAAATTAGAGTGATAATGTGTTGTTTCTTGTCAATTTGTTTAGAATCCCACAGGGATGTATATTGGGCATCAAGTCTTACTGGATCTATGCTTTCAGGCATTGTTGGGGAAAATGCTATACATTTATAACTAATACACACACACAAACTATGCCAGACTATACTATGGAGTCCTAAATTCTTGATACCAATGGGTTTTGGATGGATAGGGTTTATGATTTATTAGGGGTTTCCGGGATCTTGGAGAATATATAAGGAGGTTCATCTAGTTGTCTAGTCAAAGGACCCCACCTCAAAGGACACCTCATTCTCTTCCTTGTCATCATCAATTGGAGAAGTGGTGGGTCGAAGATGGGAGATAGATATGGAGAATCCAAATGATGAGGTGGTTCATAGATCCTCCCTTGGGGATGTTATTAGGCATACAAATCCCACAGATCTTTCCATTTTTGGAGTTTGTGATGGGTGTACCATGGATCGAACATTGGATCTAGTGGAGGAAAAAAAGCCTCTTCGTCGTCTTTGTTAGATGTGGAAACAAGTTTGATGTTCTACATGGGAAGGTGGCAGAGCACCATTTCAAAACCCTCGATTGTCTGTGTCTCTATAGTAGTCGTTCCCTAGTGTTTTTTGTAGGCAGGATTTGCATTGAGGAGTTATGGGTTTCCAGCCTAGGGTTTCACCCGTGGCCAAAATAAACAACGTAAAGTAGTATGGGGTTAATTTTTCATTGTTGGGAGGATGCTTTGCGCATATTGCATCAATGCTAGTATATTGATAATAATTTTATAGTCCTTACGATGTGGCACCCGCTGACGCCGAAGAATATTTTATTACTCACTTGGCTATTTGGGTTAAGTTTCAAAGGATCTTGATTGAGTTCTGGACGAAGGAAGGGTTGAAGGAAATTGGGGAGACTTTGGGATCTTTCATTGCGATTGATGGTAGGTTTTTACCAGTTCTACTTGGTTGGTGGCTTGCATAGTTGTGGATATTGACACGTGTTAGGGGATTTGCAATTCAATCGTATTGGTGGTGGGTGAAAGATCTTACACCTAGCCCCTGGACTACCTTAATATCTCATTTTGTTGTTCCAATTCCCATCATTATGGGCACATTGTGGCATATTGTTACCTACGTTCTTAGAAGAAGGTATGGAGGCCAAATAAGAGCATGAAATCCCCAGATGAGGCCAATTCTCAGTGGCATAGGTAGGTTTATTCTAAGGATAACATGAGTGTGAAGCGTCAAACAGGTGGTGCAACATACAAACCATTTGTTTCACTAGGTGTACATGTTTTGGGGAGCACTTTACAAGAATTAGTGGTGGAATCTATGTCAATTTCATTGATTATTAAAGAAAGGAACTTTGAGGTGAATAGGTAGATATTGTAGGGAGTCTTTGGAGACTTGGAACTCTCAGCATCTTAACTTTCTCACTTATAGGAGATCTAGAATGAGGCTAAACCTGTAGTTATAAAACCCAGTAACCTTAATGATGTTTTTTGCCTTTATAATCCCCTATTCTTCCATAGATTCCTTGGACACTTCTTGTCAGTATCAGTACTATGTTGAGGTTACTCTAGCTAAAGTTTATTCCACTCCCGTGGGTGATGTGGTTGGTGATGGTTCATGTGGGGAAGGGTATATCGCTATACTATCTGATTCTATTAGATGAATTGTTTTGCATTGAACTCGAGGCTTTGTATAGTCATCCACAATAAAAATATGGACACTACAGTTACATTTATTAATTTATATGGGCCCTATGTATGAAGATAGGATTTTTTGGACAAGTTATTTTCCATGCAATGCTTCAATATAGACAATATCATACTTGTTGGGGATTTAAACTAGACTATTAGTGGTGATGAAATTTGCAGTTCCTCTACATGGAAGGATCGGTTGGCATGCTATTTTCTTGAGCGTAGGTTATGTTAGAACTTAGATATTCACAGAGGTAGGATCAATATACTCTCTTTCTTGCCATGTATTTGGTCATGTTAGGTTGTTTCCAAGGTCAAAGCTTTTAGGGGTAAAATAATGTATATGGCAGGTTATGTAATGTTGAGCCAAGCTTGAAGGGTCATGACCATGTCTCAAGTAGGTGTAACGTGGTGCTCGAATGTTATTAATTCCATATTGAGTCGAAGCCAAAGTTTTCCCACCCTTTCTTTTCAGTCCTATCCATTTCATTATAATTTTCCACCTTTTGTAGCATCAAAGACCGTTTTTAAACTAAGAGCACTACCAAAGTTCCCAAACCTTTGTAGTGCTAATATTTAAATTTGAACTATGGGTGCTACAGAATTGTCAGAGTTTCAATTATGTTTTAAAAAGCCTTTAAGTCATTCGAATGACATGTCCTACAGTTCATTTATAGCCTATAACCTTGTTATTTGGGCCACTTAATTCGGTTTGATATACCATGTCATACACCAAGATTTTATTGAGTCGGGTTTTTCCTCATTTCATCCATACCCTAGAGGTATTTGGAACTGTTATAGGTGTTTAAGCTAACAGGTGTATAACGCATAAAACAACATGGAGCCCAATCCAGTATAGAAAAAGTGTAAAACGTGAGGCGTTGTGGTTCGTTTTGAGCCCCAAAATAAATATATACTAGATTCTAACCCAGATATTAGACAATTTTTCCGACGTGTCGGATGTCTCAGGTTTTGTGAGAAGCTACAAGGGTATCATAAGCAAATAGCCAAAGAATTTGTACTCAATTTTGATGGAAAGAATACCAAGGTAGGTCCTCTGGAATTCGATGTCTCGATATATTCCATTGTTGTTGCAACCGAGATACCTCACCATGGAGAGCAGTGGTTCAAGGTTATGAATTTCCAATTAGCAAATTGTCATGAATTCCTAAAAGAAGATAATACGGGAGCTGATTTGACACATGGGGTACCCAAGGCTTGGCTTTCTGAGCAACATGAAAAGCTTTTATATGTTATCAGAAAGTTTTTCACATGTGAAGGGAGACTCGATACTATTTACTAGTTCCATTTTGCATTATTGCTGCATTTTACTGGTAAAAAGTTCTTAGACATCCCTTTTTACCTGTATAGAATTTTGGGCAAAATGGAAGAAAAAGTACAATCAAAACCTAAAAGGGAAGAAAATTACATTTTCCATTTTGGCTTGATTAAATTGTTGGTACTTGAAGAGCTCAAGAAGATGAACTGAGATTGGAACACCTTCCTCTTCTTAGCTAGCTATGATCCTGAGATAGTGGGTACTCCTTCAACAAGGAAAAGCACTCCAATTTCAAGAGAAAAGACAACCCCCAAAGTTTCAAGTAGAGAGCATGATAGAGAAAAAAATAAGAGTGAGGAGCAGAACAAAGGTAATATTTCCATGGACTAGAGTCCCAAGACTATCATAGACATTGAGGAAAGTCCTGAAAGTTAGAAGGGAAAAAAGAAAATAAAAGGAAGGAAGTTAGAATTTTCTAATGAAAGGATGGAAACTGGCAGACCCAGGACTAGGTTAGCAACAAAAAGGTCACTTCATATGGAAGAAGAAGCATAAGAAAATCCACCTGAAATTCCTATTCAACAGAAGAAGAAAAAACCTCTTAAATACGAACCACATACACATACACAGGATGATTATTCAAAAACAAAAAGATTAAAAATACATTTGAAGGAAGCGCAACTAATGATTGTTTACTTAAAAGAAGACAAAAAACACGAGGTAGAGGTGGGAAAAAGTTTAGATATATATGAAGAAGCTGTGATGAAAGCGAAAGAAATGATAAAGAAAAGAATGCCTTTGCATAGACAAGTCCAAAATTTATAAGCAAAATAGGCCTCTTCAGGCAGAGAATAGAACATTGAAAAAAGGGGTACAATTGATGAAAAATGAGACTATTGCATGGAACTTAGAGCTTCTTGTTGAAGATACCACTAAGTAAGCTTCATCTAATTTGGTTTAAATTTTTTCTATAGAGAACATCCTTGTATGTAGGAAGCGTAAGAAATACAAAACCCTACATGCACTTCCATCATTAGGGATTCATATATTTTGTAGTTGAAAATGATCAAGATGGTTTGAAAATGAGAGCTTGGTGATGTTAGACCTAAAACACACTTAAAATGCAATTTTGGGCACTTGGATAAGTTTAAAGAAATGTTGAGTGTGATTATAAAGCAACAACATAGTTTTCAAAACTTTTGTAGTGCCCGCGGTACAAAAACAGGGGAGGGCGCTACTGAAGTTATCTAGCTCAAAATTTTGTAGCGCTTATAGTAAAAAAACAGAGGAAAACACTCCCTAATTTCTGAAGGTGCTGGTTTTGTAGCGCTGAGACATGAAAATGAACTAAGGGCGCTACCAAAGTTTATAGTTTTGTCCAAGATCAGCTTAGTCATCAAAATTGGCATTCAAATGGTTAATATCATCATCAAAGTTGCATGATACGTGGAGATAAAGAGAATCCTTCATAAATATGCGTTTGTTCCTCGAATAGTAAATATAATCAAAGCATAATTCTAGAAAGTAGGAAAAGAGATACACATGGGATTATCTTTTGTAAAACCACTTCCTAAAAATTAGAAATAAATTTGTATATATCATCTTTGTTGAAACCGATTACTATTTTGGGAAAGAAGTTGGAAAACTCGAATCTTGAGCTTAAGATGTAATAGGATTCTATATATTATGAGAAAATAGACTGAAAAAAGGGTTGAAACCTAAGAGAGGAAAAAACTATTGTGAATGTAATATCAGTTTTCTAAGGTTAATAAATATTTTGGGACCCAACGTATCGAATAAAAATCAAAGATTCATGAGTTGTCATTTTGCATTCTGTAAAATCCCCTTTATGTGAATGTTTCTTTTTCCTTGTTTACATTTCATTTTGTTATCTTTATTCATATTTGAGTGAGAATATATGGATTAGAATTCATATTTATATGCTCTGGTTCATCAGACTTAGATATTGATACTTTTCTTCTAAAGTTAATGTGGAAATCATCCTTGTTTGATGCTCAATATTAATGGACTATTTTTCTTCATTCTACTTCCACCCTGAAACTATAAAATTGTCTGTGGAATGACACCTACCTTGCCTTTGTGAAAAATTTTATGTTGGTTTCCAATAGTTGAAAAAAATCTCCTTTCTTTTGACTCCATGCCCAATGGTTCTTNAATGGTTCTTCTCTGAATGTATCAGCCACAAATCTTAAAAATAAAACTATCTTTATTTATAGATCTAGCCTCCATTGTCAGTTATTGAGAATTGTTTTGATAAATAATTAGTAAGTAGATTGTTGAGAGAGCCCTCTTTGGTCGTAAGGGATAGATTCTAACCTAAAGCTGGTTGAAAAGGTTACCTAAATATTCCCTCCTGCAATAAGAGGAAAACATGAGTGTTAACAGGTTATAATGTATCTATATGAATATGTAATTAGTGTCAAGGGTTAATATAGATATTAGCTATAATAATAATATAATTAATATTGAATAGATGGGTCCATACAAGCATGTCCCATGACATCATTTTATATAAATATATGACCCGCACATTTTATAATACATACTTGAATATTATTAGTTAAAAATATATTTTATATCTGAAATTCGCTTCAATTAAATCGGTATTAGAGCCAAATTATTTTCTCAACCCAACATGTGGATGACCTTAGAACTTGAGGAACTTCAAGAACTCGGGAAAAATGAAAAAAAAAGTAATTTTCCAATTTTACCTGAAGATGACCAAGAAAAATATTCACTTGATACTGGCCAATAATCACATATCTAAGAAGAAAATGAAGAAGATGATCAAGACAAATAAGATAATGAATATTCAAATATTCAAATCCAAGACGATGATGAAGAAGAAGAGGAATTTGTGTTCAAATATTTAGCATTTCTCGATAGAAACCTGTTGGGATCCCTTTTAATAATAACCTCTTCTCCTTCAACTCCATTGATCTCCTCATAGCTATTACATGTTAACAATGATTATAAATATCAAGAAGAGATAATACATCACACTCCCATGGGGAACACAACTGCAAATTTTATATCTCCCCCTATTGTTTCTAAGGGGCGTACTGTGACTTTTAATATTTCTCTTGCACAAGAAAATAAGTATGACATAGGATATGGCATGATGAAGAGGGTGTTTAATACCTTTTGAATAAAAGTTGAATAGGGTGTTCCCATGAAGATGGGTAACACTTGTTGGCAAGTAGAAGGTGGAAAAAAAGAGCTCAACCAAGCTTTTTTTAAGCCCTCGATCGAGGGATAAACAAAGCGCTCGATCGATCTAATCACAGACTCTTGATTGAAATCAATTGCTCGATATAGGGTTTGAGAAAACCATCGATCAATATCACAATAGCTCGATCGAAATTGAGCATTTGGAAATTGTGATAAAAAGACGCAAAGGTTCAATTTCGCTTGTGTTTACTGTTAAAAGTCTTGATCGACCAATAGCAGGGAGCTCTACTGAGAATTTGTAGCTCGATCGAGGTTTAATTTTTCTATAGTGACCACAACCAAGGATCCCCTCCCCCTCCCGTTTCCATGGCCTCCATACAGTGAGGTAGGGTCGGAAATTGTTAAACCCTTAAAACAATTGTTTGATTTTTTGATTAAAAATTTAATTTTTGTAAATTATTTAGTGTATTTATTTCCATTAATTGTGTTGTATAATATAGATTTATCTTTTTAATTGTGTTTTAAAAATTGGATTTAGGTTTAGATTTTTTAATTGTGGTTTACAATTTAGATTTGTTTATTTTAATTATGTTTTATAATATATATATATATGTGTGTGTGTGTGTGTGTATTTTATTCATTGTTTCATACAGATCGTTCTCTAGAGCAAGGTTCTTCCCTCCGTTAGTTGCGATCGTCAGGACGATCTATTATTGCAACACCCTCCCTGTGTCATGAGCAGACTCATATGTAAAGTGTATACATATAGTTTTGTTTTTTAATTGAGTTAGATATAAAATAAAAATTATTGTATGCATGTACATCTGTTTAATTCTTAATTGTTGTTTGTGTCCAGGCACCCCCCGGCTAGGCCGTCTGGTGAGTGTAGATATGACATCATGGTGTCTAGCGCCTCGTGTGATATCCAAGATCCATTAACGCCCTTAGAGCACATAGGTACATTAAATTCATATTTATTTATTTTTTCAATCTTTTAGTATCTTTAAATTTGTATCAGTGTTTTGTACTTTGACTAATACATTTGTTTAATCTATCTGTTAGGTGTTGATCTCGATTATGATGCTCTTTGGGAGCATGAAATAACCAAGATCACGATCGAATAGATCAAATCACAGCGTGATTTTCTATGCATGTAGGTAAAATCCATGCACCCTAGTTTTCCAACAATACAGTCGATGTCTACGATGATCGATGTAGTCAATGAGTTATTGGAAATCTACGAGAAGGCGTGGCGTTTGAGTGACATCTGGCATGTTTCTTGCCAGAAGAGAAAGGACAAGGTATTGGGTCCTGATAGTTGGGAGGTGGTGAAAAACGCAACAAGGGAAAGGGATGTCAGGGGCACTTTATTTGACATCACTCTTGATTGTGTTGCTAGACAATTGTTTTGACTGCGTGAGTTTAGGTTTGAGGAAGCTGCACCTCATATTTATGATAGGTTTATTGGAGCGTGGGGAATGTTTCCGCACCATGACCAGGTCTTATTATACTTTGCTAAACATTTTTATTTCAAGTTTGTATTAAACATGCATCCAGATTACACAAGTACGTGGGCTCCTTTCTATCTATGGCGTCGATCAGGGACAAAATTATTAGTGTCCATGGGATCGTAGAGACCCTACTGCTATACCACCCCCTCCTCGAATGATTCTTGTCCCTATTCGGATGCTTCTATGACTCTATGAAATATACGAACCATCGTAGTTCGAAATTGAGACATGTTCTTTGATCGCGGGTGTCATGCGCACTACATTGGGTCGAACTACCATTTCCATGCAGGAGGAGAGATAAAGATCACCCCCCAGACCTACATAGTCTAATTTATCATGGATGTATAAATCATATATTCAGATCCTTGACTATGAGTCTCTAGTGTCATATGTTATTCATGTACGATACTCGTACCTTTGTCTGTATGAGAGATCGAGGTTGTCATCAACACAACATGTGTCTATATTTATGTAATTAATTTTTTTATTATACGTTGTTAAATAATCATCTTTAATATATCTAATGTATCTAAAAGAATCAGTTGAGTAATACTGATTTGTTTTTTAATGCTCCATGCAGAGGATCGACGTTATGGATTCACTTTGTTTCGCTTCTCCATTGCTTGGCAAGGAAACCATTTCCCTCGATGATGTCCCCATAGTACATATGCTAGTTCCTTCATCCTAACATTGTAAGTTACATACATGCGTATAATTGCAATTATTTTATTGTAACTTTCATCTTGTCCCTTGCTTAAATTGTATATGGTAGAGGCAAGGGGATTGTAGAGAAGCAGGAGACGTTGCAGTCTCCTCCGGAGTTTGATCGTCAATCGTTAGTCGACGATGTACTATAACTTATGTTTCAATGCAATATATAATTCAAGTTGATGTTTAATTTATAATTTTTATTTATTATTCTTTTACTGAATATATGCATGATGTCATCATACATAGGCTCATGTACAATTGGGAATCGATACTCTAATGATGTTCAGAGATGAGTGGGAAAGGTTGATTCAACATAATCCTGGTGAGGTCCCATCGACTCAGTATTGTCTTGGAGATGCCACACAAGACGATTTGGAAAATATCACCATGGACTCGAGCTAGGTTAGTTGATCCGCCCACTTAAAATTTTATAAATATGTCTTCTTATAGATTTAAGTATATTATTGAAATCTAGAACTTTTATAAATATGTCTTCCTATAGATTTAAATATATTATTGAAATCTACAACTAACTTATAGAGTTCAAAATTTTAATTTTTACAGTTCGAGTCTTTAGCCAACATTTTCGATTAGATGTCGTCCCCACACTAGGGGCATGGTGCAAGAGGTACTTGTGATGGGGATGACCACAAAACCCATCAAGGGCCCAGTCCCCATATTAGATAACACTTTTTCATTGTTGTGCACTATTTTATTGTTATGTCCACATATACACTATTTATTTTTTGTAAACTTGATGGATTATTTCATATTATATGTTTTCTTCATGGATATATGATGTCATTATAGTTTTTTAAATCTTATGATAATGTTTATGTGGATGTGTATACAAGTTACGTATCTTTATTAAGTATGTTTATGTTTATGTAGATGTGTATGTTAACTTTAACTTATATTTATGTCGATGAGTGTGTATTATTTATGTTTATGTTTATGTCAATGAGTGTATACATGTAATTTATCTGATGTTCATGTACCTTCTTTTTTTCTGGTTTCTTGAAATAACAAATAGACACAAAGTTTCTCTGGACAATGTTTAATGTTTAAATAGCTATTCATGGCATGCATTGCATACCCTTATAGCTCGGCATTATGGATGATATAGTCTGGCTCTCAAGTAGATACAAAGCTATAGCATAGGGCTCTCGACTAATGCAATTTTCAACCAAGAGAAGAATGAATTTCGACTTATTCTCTTAGAGTTGGTTCTTAATAAGCATCAGTTAGATAAAGTGCTACATTTTGTAAGTTACATATAACAATTAGAATGTTTTGAGCCATTCTATGCTATGCATCCTTATGTAGTACAAGGTGTAGGTAGAGCCTTTCCCTACGATATAATGAACAGGTTGTGCTCACAACGTAATACAAAGATGTGCAAGTGTTTTTAACATAATACATACATATTGATATAGATTTTGGAGTCGAAACTTTTCAATGAGATCACTCATCTATAACGCAATGTTTGAAAAAACAATTAAAATGAAAAGTACATGGTAAAATGAATGCGGTGAATGGAATTGCAAAACAATGGAGACGGATTCTCCATAGGAGACCACTCTATCCCACATACTTTAACTATATTAATAGTATATCAACTATAAGAGCATGAAGCGGACCTCATAAGAGGCTTCTCCCCCTGCACATTTTAAAATCCCGGACCAGTCCTCATAGGAGGCCACCCCTTACCGCGCAATAAAAGGGTGTGTTCACTTTTCTGAGTCTTCCTTCTATTAAAATTAATATGTATAAAAGTCAGTCCACATTACGCAGTTTTTTCAATTGTGAAACTCTCCAATCCCCATAATGCAGACATGCTTATAAATCAAATGCATTCGTCATAACTAGAGTGTTATTCCATAGAGGTACATGCCAAGAAATGGAGTTTGAGCCACTAGGTAAGGATGGATCCTTTTTAACAACAACAAACCGCACAAGTGAGCAGCTGCGGCTTCTCTAATAAACAACCCATAACAATTAAAAAGAACTTGGGAAAGTGGACTCTCTAACCAATGAACAAAGTCACTATAATCAATAGGCCACGCCCTCTAACACTACAATAACCAAATATAAATAGAAGCAGCAAACAAGGGTAAATTAAAAGGTGTGTCACATACTATTTTCAACACTGATCAATAAACAAAGAGGAGTTGTCCCTCTCCTTTTTATTGCATAGATATAAGATTGATCACAATTATACTAGTCCCTTGAAGAGGAGTAAAAGGGCTTTAAAGAGGGCATCCCAAGCTATGTAAAAAGAATGGAGGATGCTCAAGGAGAACGGTGTATGGAATCCAATATCAGTCGACTGGGCTTCTCTTGAGACATGGGTATAAGCTGGTGCCACACTCATCCATTTATATTTTTCCATTACATAAAAGATTACAAATAAGCAGGGATTGAACACATGACTTCAATTAGCAAAAACCTGAAATTATTACCTTTCAAGGATAGAAAAAAGAGCATCTTCACTCTTACCAATAGTAAGGCCAAGAATAGCGCATGCAACCTTCTTCTAGTTCTCCCCAGATCCATTATACATTTAATCCAACCTTCATGGCTACTGGTGTAAATAGATTTTGACTGTCCACAACATATTTTGTAGCCTATTCAGATCTCCCTTCATTTCTCTATGGTCGCATCTTTTCTTTATCTCCCCCCCTCAGAAACTGCGCCTCTACCTTAAAAGTCTCTCCTTTTTTCTCTCCCCTCAACCGCTCACAACCAAAAATTCCTCCATAAAGAGGGGGCTCTTATTCCATAAACTGAATTGAAATTCCGTTCCATAAACAATCCCTAACCATTAGGGTTTGTCTCATATACCTGGGGTATTTAAGGAATTAATTAAAACAACTATTTTTTTGTTCAACAATTAGAGCAACCCCTAAACTCAAGCTCGCCTTCTTGAGTACATAATATATTTACATGTAAGATATTTCTGTTGCGATATTTTTGTGGTTGATGGTTTCAGGTAGTCTCGGAGAATC
>NWUY0300007205.1:100735-113802 GCA_004151065.3 Larix sibirica
AAGATAAAATTACATAGCGAGGAAACCCCTGAAGCGGCCTGGGATAATGGAGCCATCCCAGTGTAACAGAAAAAACAGAACTAACAAGAGTATTATAGAATGACTTGTGGGTTATACAAAAAAACTGCCTCCTACGGCAAGGCCATGACCAAAAGATAGTCTAAGCGAGATGAGTATCATAGAGGACTAGATCATACAAAAAACACATTAAACAACTATAACAAAAAACCTGAACGGAGCAAAGAGACCCAGTCTTCTCATCGAACTCCCGAGTAGACATAGAGACAATTATTCAGGAGGAAGTTCCTCCAGAATGGGGAAACTCCCCAGAAAGTCCTCCTTCGGCAGCTTCACAGGGAGCGGTTCAGTTTTGCAAGCAGCAAGAAGGTCAGGTTCCGCATGGCTACAGATCTTCTTGCAAGGCAGAGAGCCAATTGTGGAAGGGACCAGGAACTGCACAGGAGGAGCCGCCAATGAAGCAGGAGCAGGAACNAAATAGCCAATTGGCTAAATTTTGCCCCTAAAAATTTCCCTAGAGGGCATATCACTGACATTCAGGATGCCAGAGACACCACCACCATCACACCTACCACCAGAGTCTGCCATAACCAGGCTCCGGCCCATGAGAGCATGTTGGCTCCAACAGAAAGTGGCGTCTAGGTTGGCCAAGCATTTTTCCAGCTCAATAAGTTTGGCCCTGGTGGCCAACATTTGATTCTTGGTAGAGCCCCAATTACCCAGCATATCATCCATTAGCTTGCCAAGCATGTTTTTGATGATCCGGTAATGGTTGATGTTGCCTCCATTGTTTCCTGAGGCCAGGTGATCCACTACAAGCTGCCCTTCCCACTCATCAATCAAATTACAACTGGCAAAGGAGATGCCAATGTGGTAGGCATCGCCAGTGGTAGGAGAGCACTAGGTTTTGCTTTGGCTCCCACTACCCCGTCGAGAAAGGCCACGCGACTTGTTCATGGCGGAGAGAGCAGTGAGAGTCCATAACTAGATACACAGCTGAGCACGAGGGTGCACAAAACAGAACCAGCGTCGTGGAGAAGCGAACAGAATGCAGTCATGGGTGCCCGCTTGCCCATTTAAGGAGCAATGATCCAGGTTCGCACGAGCCATATTAAATTGCATAGAGCCAAAATGATGGTGTAGGGAGCCGAGGTGAGAGCCGTCTTGAATGCGCAGAGGGTCAAGGGGAGGTCAGGATGTACCAGAGTTGCAGCCAGCTAGCTGGTGAAGAGACTTGCTAGTGAAAGTTCGGGAGGGGGCCATAAAATCGCAGGTGTGAGGGCAAGCATGTGGTTTATTGCATGGGACACGCGTGCCACATTACAGACACCTGGGTCGAGGTTCTTCCCCCACGTGCCCTCCTCGTATCTTGCACGTGGCCTCTTGTATCATGGTGACGCCCGCATCTGGGGAAACTAATCAATTATATTAATATAAATGCTAAAAATAATTATTATATAAAATAAACACCCTTAATATTAATAATATCTATCAATTAATTATTAATACATTTCATTTTTAACACTTTTAACTTTTATTATATTTTATTATATATCATTTTAACACTTCACTTTTATTGTAAACTATATTTAAAATACATTTTCCAATCAAAATCAAATGCTTTGACTAGAAAAACTAACAATAAGATCAAATAAGATACTCCAATTTATTTTAAAGGGTCGAGCAAAGAACTTTATCCATAAGCAAAATTGAAAAAGAATATATATAATATAACTATTTTTTATTTTTATTCTAAAATGGAATGAGAAAATGTCATATATGATTATAAAAATATAAAAGTACAATTATTATAAAAAAATTAAAAAACTAATTTAACTTTATTAATAAAAAACCTTTATTTATATTAAATTATTATTATAATTCATTTTAACAGTTTACTTTATCACAGTGAAATACCTTTTTCAATCAAGGCTCAGCAAAGGCTTTCCACAAGAAAGATAAAAATTATATACAAATAGGATTATGAAGTACATAATTACACTCTTTTATATATATATGTATATCTTTATATCTTCCTGTATATAAAATTGCAATCTTCTCGAGAAGGGTTTGCAATGAACTCAACATAGATATGCAATTTTTTCAAAATCAATTATACTTTGGTGACGAAAACAATAAAGAGTAAATATTAAACACGACACTCAATTAATTTTTAGAGTGGGTCGACTAAAGACTTCTCACATGGAAGAATCATATATTATATTAAACGTAAATATTGTACACGACACTCAATTAAATTTTAGAATCCTTCATTCGACCTTAAATAAATCGAGAGACATTCCATTTCTGAAAACCCATTTACTAAAAACATTCATAAGGAAGAAAAATAAATCAAGTTGATATTTAGAAATTATAAATATAAGTTAATAATATTAAAATATTATTATCATATATTTTTCCAATCAAATTTTAAGTAAAAATAACAAATAATAATAGTATTTTACGACAATGTTAGATTAGGTTGATCGAAAGTTTTTAGGGTAACGAAGAATAATATATTATTTCATCTATGGAATTAAGGGTAAATATTACTAAAAAAAATATGACCTCATTCTAGTAGCTTAGAGATTATCACAAGGGATATTGATTTTTTTTAGATATTATTTAAATTAAAATTATCTTCTAGTTATGGAATAAAAATTAAAATTGCATAACTTACAACAACGAGTGGTTAATGGCAGCAAAGGAACCTTGTCGGTGCCATGACAATTCCCACATGCAAATAGGATGCCTAGCATAATGAAAGGAACGAGTGGCAACATTAGCAAGATTGCTATTAGGGTGGAGGATCCTCCCACACATGTAGGGTCATAGTCGATCAATATGGCATGATGGAAATCTGTGGTGAACAACATGGACATGTTCATAAGAGAATACATGACAGTCTGTCGGAGGGGAACACCATAATGGCTTCAACCTTGCGACCTACGAGAATCACGATCCTATGTTATGGGGATGTCTAGCTAATGATAATGGAATCTCCCTTAGCTAATGATCATGATCTTTCAAAGAAGAAGCTTGAAGATGCCTTGATTCCTCTGATTCCTCTGATTCCTCTATGCTCTCATTTTGGTCGCAAGCTCCTGAGTGTTAGGGGATTTGGTGGTTTCGATGTTGCATAATGGTAAAGGGTAAGCAAACGCGGAGCAGTTCCAGCAGAAGGAGCCTGTGAACACATATGCTCGGGGTTATTATGGCTACCAAAATTGTCAAAGAGACATACAACTTTAACATGGTTTTCACCTCATCCTAGTAGAGAATTGAAGTAACGGAAGCCTGGATGGAGCAACGATAGGAAGAGTTAACTCTAGAGGACATTCATGTCAACCTAGGTAAGAGTGTTGAGGATGTTGGCACATCCTGAACTTGAGACAGGAAATATATGAAAACAATAACTCTTCATTGGCAAGTGAAAATCCTTCTAGGAAAGGCCTTGATGGATATTGTAGAGGAGCAGATAGAGACTTAGATTCAGTAGAAAGAAACTTAAATGCATCTTAGGAATATGGAAACGACCCCCAAGTTGCTAGAAAAGGCACACATTGAGATAGTAGTAGAGACGAACATGTATGCCAAAGCCACTATAGGCATGGTATTTAAGGAACGTGTCTCTCCTGGCCATACCAACACAACAAAGGAGAAGCCCAAGGTTCCCACAGTGAACATCTTTAATGATTCACAAAATTACATTTCTACTTTATGTTTGGTTTTCTTTCAATTTTATAGAACTTGGTTGTCTTGATTGTGGGTATGGAAGATATTTTGGGCTGATAGATCATAGTACTTTTAAGCATAGATACAATGATACACGATTCTCCTTTATGGAGCCACAAATCTAATTCTTTTGACTCAGACTCTAGATGGAAAACAGTGGTTAGAATCTGGTTATGTGGTTGGTCTAGTTTCCCTAATGGTAGACCAACTACAACAGATTATATTTTTTTCCTTATAGTTAATATAATGCTGGAATGGGCTTATAAGAAAAAGACTTGAAATTGCTTAAAACGGGTTAGGGTTTTGCAGATGGGATCAGGGTGTGCTTATGGGGACCTTGTCGCCAGTTGGAGTATGTTTTCATGTGTCTTTAGTTGATTTTTTTGCAATAGAAGATGAGGAGTTGTTGGTGTGGCCGAATGACGTAGGGGAGTTGGAAAAAGCTAGTGTATTCAAATCATATGAGAAGATTTGTGTGATGAGATGGGTGTCTCTTACATCTCCTCTGACTATCTCAATACCTGATTCTTTGTGTCATCATACTTGCAGATTTGGAGAAGTAAGTCCATTAGGTGAAAATATTTGCTCCTTTGTTGTTCTGGACAGTTCTAGGAAAAAAACATGTGGGATTCCCGGGTTGTGTGTGGAGTTTAATGACTCAGGTCCAAAGCCCTTGACTATTCCTTTGGAAAAGCAGTTTTTGCTTTCATCAGTGGCTTCTGAGCTTCCTTCTTTGGAGGAGAATATCCCTGGTTCTATTAGGTCTTAAGGGGGGAGGAAGATTGTAGGTCTTCGTGCTAATTCCAAAAGAGCTCATAAGGGTTTTAAGGTGAGGTCTGGAAAAGAATCACTAGTGCTGGGATGAGGCATAAATATGGATAGAGTGAAAATCCTTTCCTCTTGGGATCTAGTTGTGAGGTTTGAATATACATCTCTTAACAGGATTGAGTTACAGAAGTGGGTTTGTGACAGTTGGAAGGCACTTTTGGGGTATTGTCCAAAAATTAGAATTTTATTGAACAAATGGGTTTGTTTCCATTTCATATCAAAAGAGCATGTTGGGTTTATTTTGAGCAAGTTGTGGGTGATTGGTCGTGGTTCTCTAGTTTTATTCAAATGGCATCCGATCTTTAACCCTTTCAAGGAAAACGTTTCCCATAGACATCTATGGATGCTCCTTCCAGGGTTTCCTATTCAGTTGTGGGCGAAGAATGTTTTTATTGGCGTGGCCAATGTGGTTGGTAACTTTATTTACCTAGAATATAGGATGATTCATTTGGAGGATAAATGTGTAGCCTAGATTTTAGTAGAGTTTGACATATCTTTAGGGTTACCAGAGGAGATTGAAATTTCTTGGGGAGATTTATCTTTTTCTCAGTCGTTGGATTTATGCAATATTCCATTCAGATATCACCTTTGCCATAAGACTGGTCACTTAAGGAAAAAATATTTGGGTTCATTTGACTGGTGTGAAGATTCAACTGAAGGTCTTTCTAGTGAGCCTTGTTTCCTGATGATAGAACCAATCTCTATAGGAGGAAAGGAGATTGAGGTTGTTTTGGCTTTGGAAGGTCCTACAAACAAGCCTTTGGGGGAGATCTCATCCTCCTTTTTGGGTAAGATTAGAGATGAATTTCCTTCTTTCATTAATTATATTTCCATTGAGGAGTTAAATTATATTTCGACGATAGAATACAAATTTTCTTTTTTAGATAACAAGGTGTCTTGTAAATATAGTTCCATTGTTTGTGCTCGTACTGAGGGTGCCCTTTTATTGTCATGTCCTCTTTCAGAGGTTTCTCGTCTCCTATGTCGATCCATGTGAGTGAGTTGGGGGATATTTTGAGGAATATAGGGGGTTTGGGGTCTTTAGTTCCTCATACTTTTCCTTTGGAACCTATTGGTATGTCATCCATTTCTATTTCTTATGGTTCTCCTTTAGATCCATTTCTAGTTACATATTTTTTAATCACCCTCCCATTAAGTTCTACGTTGGCAAGTTATTCCTTCAAGAGTGGTTTTCAGGATTCACCTTTTTGAATATGAATTTGAGGATTGATTCTACATTGTTGTTGGAGGTTCAAGGTGCATTGGTTGGTGTGGAATCCAACGGTGACTTCTTATAAATTTTTTGAGATTGCTTCTGAGGTATGTTATGTTTCTTCTGATCACCATGAGATCCTAGATAGTTTGGGGGTTACTCCTATTTGTAATAATGTGGATGTTGGAGATACCGCTTTGACTGTGCATAGCCCTATGATATCTACCCTTCTTCCTTCATATAAGGGTATACTCATTGATTCCCCTTTAACTATTTTTTGGGGGAAAATCTCCCAGAAGAAGGATGTTACCCCTTTTTCTTGAATTTGTTACCAAAATGTGACAATTAGGAAGAGAAGGGGTGTATAAGGCAATGGGAGATGGGAAGTTGGAGATTCTAGAGGGTTATGGATTTTTGGTCTAGTTTCTCCTTTTTTGTCAGATCAGTTGGATGATGTTTTCTTCAAAGTTATTATACTTAATGGTGATGTTTCTATTCAGAGTGTCCTTCAAATATTGTTTCCAGCAGAAAATTATTCCTTGTGATTATTACATATTTCAATATCATGGTTTTTGGGGGCACTCCTAAATTTAATACCCTTAAGCATATTTTTGACCTAATTAAGGCAGATATTTTTTTATTACATGAGACTATGTGTGTTGGAAATAAATCCTATGAAAATTTTATTAAACTTTATCCTTCTTGGGAGTGCTATTTTGTTGATTCCTTGGGTCTATCAGGGGCTTTATTGGCTACTTAGAACCCTTTAGTAGCTAATTTTAGGCCATTTAAAACTTGTGCAGGTATATTGTTAAAAGGGAAGTTCAGGGGTTTGAATAAGTGTTATAAAATATTGAATTGCTATGGCCCATATTCTGGAAGACAATAGTTCTTGGATAAAATCTTGGATTTTGGTTTATTAAATTATCATTATTTGATACTTTGTGGTGATATGAATATGACCCTTTTTGTTGCCTAAGTTTCAATAAGCTTTCCAAGGTTGGATCTATTGTCAGGGTACTTTCAACAATTGTTTCAGGAAGCTAATATTTTAGATGTTATCTCATCTTCTTTTCCCCCTACTTGGAGAAATGGAAGGGTTGATGAGGATGGCATGGCAAAGAGACTGTATAGGTGCTTTATAGAAGAAGTCTTCTCTGAGAAGGTGGGTAGATATCATTCGTGGTTAGTTAACGCAGGGATTTCAGATCATCTCCCATTGTGTTTATATCTGGAGTTTGAAAATTATAAACAAAACATTCCCTTCAAATTTAATCATTCTTGGATAAAGGAACAATTTCATTGTTTTGGAGAAAGAAAAGTGGATTCCTGTAGCAGTTTCTAGTGGTGATTCAGCTATGCATAACTTAGTGGAGAAACTGCAATCTCTTAAGAAAGAGGTCATTCTGTGGGAGAAAGGAAAAAATAAAAAGTTAAGACACGAGTTGCTTCAAATTGAGGAGGATATTGATGGTACTTTTTCATTCTTTTCTTTAGGTATATTACCTAGAATGGTTAAGGTTTGTTTAGCAAATTTGGAAGCTAGGAAATCCAAAATCTTTAAATTGTAGGTGTCTTGGAGACTCAAAAGTAGAACAATTTGGATTTCCCAAGGTGATAATAATACCAAGTTTTTTCCTAAATTTGCTAATCAAAGAAGGATTTCTAATCCCATATGGTATCTGAAGGATAATCTAGCGAATGTGGTTACTTCACAAAGATATTTAGAGAGGGCAGTTATTACTCATTTTGTTGATCTTTTCAAGTGTCTTATAACTACTAGTATTGTGTCTCAACTTCAGGTTATTCAGAATTATCCTAGATTCTTTAGTCTAGAGGAGGGTAAAAAGGTTGGGGAGTTAGTCACATTAAAAAAAATTGAAGAGGTTCTCAAGATTTTTGTAAAGTAAAAAATTCTAGGCCTTGATGGTAGGACTGTAGAATTCTTCTTGGAAATTTTTGACATTATTGGAGTAGATCTCTTGGAGGTAGTGGAAGAGTCGAGAGTTAAGGGGTTCTCATCTAGTTCATTGAATGTTACCTCCATTGTGTTAATCAAAAATCCCGTTGAGCCTAGATTCCTTTAATGATTTCAGGCCTATATCACGTTGTAATATTATTTATAATATTATTACCAAAGTAAATTTTAATAGAATAAGACCGAAGTTGGCAGAATTTGTCTAAAGTACAGTTTGGATTTCTGGCTAATAGACAAATTATGGATACTATGGTGGTGGCTCAAGAAAGTTTACATTCTATTAATACCAAAAAAATAGAATCCTTTATTTTGAAAATGGACCTAGTCAAATCTTATGATAGAGTGGATTGGAATTTCCTCAAGATGGTTTTTCTTTAGACTGGTCTTCCTTTGGAGGTGACAGATTGGATATGGCATGTGTTACCTTAGCGAATTTTTCAATTCTAGTGAATGGGCCCTCTTCATGTTTTTTTGAAAGCTCTGGAGGCCTTAGACAAAGCTATCATTTATCTACATTGCTCTTTCTATTAGTGGTGGAAGGTATTAGTAGACTGTAAAGCTAGAATGGATGGTAGATTGCAAGGTGTAAAAGTTTCATATTTACATTACATCACACATTTTTTATTTGTGGATGATGTCCTTTTATTTGGGAATGGGACCTTGGATGGTTCTGAAACATTTCATGAGATTATTAAACTCTTTTGTGAGGATTTTGGTATGGAGGTATGTGATGTCAAGTCAAATTTGATTCATAATAGGATCAAGGATGAAGTTATGTCTCATATTTATAGTCTCTTCCCTTTTCATTGTGATCCTATTGATTCAGGTTTTAAATATCTTGGTTATCTTTTAAGGCCTACCAATTACAAAAAAGAAGATTGGATCTAGTTATTGAAAAAAGTGGAGAAAAGGAATGGTAATTGGGTTTATAGATGGTTGTCTCTTGGAGGCAGGGTGATATTAATCAAATATGTTCTTGAGAGTGTACCTATCTATTGGATCTCTCTGGATAATATTCCAATGTCTATTTTGTGGAGTATTAGAAACAATATGATGAACTTCTTGTGGGTAGTAAGTGCAGATAGGAAAAAGTTTCATCTGGCTAGTTGGGATGTTATTTATTTACCAAAGAAGTTGGGGGGTTGGCGTATTAAAGACCTTAATTGGTTCAGTATTGCTCTTAGCTTTAAGTGTCTAAGGAGAGGGATTTCTAGAACATGCCTTTGGAGTGAGGTTTTGCATGCAAGTTATTTTAAAAGGAAGTTTGTAATTGTTTGGATTAGGTCACCAAATAAATATGTCTCTAATGCATCCAATATTTGGAGAGTGTTTTTTAGATCCTACTCATGGTTTGGCTCATGGTTGTCTTGGAAAGTTGGTAATGGGTAGTAAGTTCATCTAGGAATTGATGCTTTTTTGGGGGGTGAAGCATTTGATAAGTTGTCTTAGTCTTTTATTTCATATCTTGCAGATCATGGTTTCAGAATTTGGGCACATGTTAAAAGAAATGTTTATTATCCTCTATTGTCCTCTTATTGGCCTCTAGCAGTAGATTTGGGTTTAGTGGGAGCCTAGCTTTGGAATGGAATAACTTTCTATCAGGTTTGAATTAGCTGGTATTATTCTAACTGATTAAGATGATACATTAGTACGAGCTTGGAATGGATCTTCTAAGTGGATAAATACTAAAAGAGCTTATGATGCTATTGCTCTATCTTTTTTAGGTTTTGAGGTGAAATGGTGGTATGATAAGATCTGGAAGTGGAATGTTCCTCTTAAGCTAAAATGATTTTCTTGGACATGTTTGAAGAATTAAGTTATGACATGGGATAATTTAATTAAATGAGGTAGAATGGGGGCAACTATTTGTAGTTTGTGCTATAAAGAAACTTTGATTGTAGCTCATTTGTTCATACATTGTGAGTTGCAAAAAAAGTTTGGGATGGAGTAAAGGTTAGTCTACATATTTCAGAAGTGTGGATTTCCTCTTCTTTTGACCCATGTTTAAAATCTTAGACAAGTAGGGTTCCTTCTTTTAAAGAGTTGTCGATTTTTTAATGTTGGGGGATTTGGAGATGTAGGAATGCATACATATTTGAAAATGTGAGATTTTATGCTTATGTTACAGAGTAATTAGTTCTTACAAGGAATTTCACAAGGAAAATAAGTCAAAGATTCCTAGGATCATCTCGTATCCTTGCTTGAATGGTGTGATTATTGTTGGTTATTTTGATGGTGCTTCACAGGATGGTATGTGTGTGGGTGGTATGCTTCTAAAGCTTAGTGGATCTCATTGTTTTCATTTGTGGATGGGATGTGGTGAAGGTACCAATATGAGGGAAGAGCTATTGGCACTACGGAGTCTTCTCTTTTTGCGTCAAAATTTGGTATCTTGTCTTTTTAGGTACTTGGGGATTCAAAAGTGATCGTGGAACGGGCTGCTCAAAAGACAAATTTGAGAGCCTCTTCTTTAGAGTAGTGGTTCTCTAGGACAATGGATCATCAAGGTAGATTTATGGAGTTGTCATTTTTTCATATTTATAGACAATTGAATACAATGGCAGATTATTTGTCACAGAAGGCCATAGGATTGTTGGAGGGCACCCTTTTTTAAGAGGAAATTCAAGACAGCGTTATGTTGTATTTTGGGTCTTTTGATGCTTATTAGTTTTCAATTTCCGTAATAATGTATCTAGTTTTTTAGTATGCTTTAGGACTATATGATTGACAACTTTTTTAGAGGTTAGTATGTTATTTTTTGTAAAGAAAACCATTGCTAGTGGACATTTTACATATATGTTTTTGGAGGACTATGATCTGGTTCTCTTTAGAGATATTTATGTATTAGATAATGTAATATTTGATTCATCTTAGTATGAATACCAGGATACAATTTTTTTCTTTGAAAAAAAAGGTTAAAGCCCAAGACCTAGAGGCATTAGTGCAAATTTTCCTTTTATGAACAATCACCGACTCATTATAAGTTGATCTTATTTTTTTCAATGAAAAAAAGGGCTAAAGCCCAAGACCTAGAGGCATCAGTACAAATTTTCCTTTTATGAACAATCACCAACTCATTATAAATTGATGTTATTTTATTTGAATAATGATGATGAGTCAACCATTGTTATTTTCTATCCATGACTAATAACTATCCTCACTATCCATGAACAATTAAATTATAAATTACTTTACCTCGTGAAAACAAAAAACCATTTTTTTATATATTTAATGTTTGGAATATTACTCACTCAATTCCTAGAATAGGTTCACCAAATCCCTTTTATACGAAAAGTGCTTATAAAAATATGTTCATATATATATAAATGTACAATGATTATAAAAATAGTTACGTATTTTCTATCGTGTTTTCATTGAATTCCACGTAACTATACATTTTTGTACGATGATTGTAAAAATAGTCCCAAATCTCCTATTGGGTTTTCATTGAATGCCACGTAACAGTACGTTGTGTAATCAAATTCAAATGATTTGTTGAAAAAAACATTTTCAATCACAACACATACCTCGAAAACATACAACAAACAATAAAATATTATGAAGATATAACCATTATAAAATATAGTTTAGACTGGCTAGAATTTGACGGCTTGTGGAACGTTTTTTCCCATGTTGGAACGTTATTCGAAATCTAATTATAAAATTTAAACGTTAACCGTGTCGAGCATGAAAATATCCAGACCAGGGATCAAATTTGAAGGGTGGGGTNAACCTGGGTTTCCTTGAATCCATGTTGGGGATAATGATTGACTTGCACTATCATCCATTTGTTGTTGGTCAGTGCATCATTGATCCATTATTTCCTCCTCTTTGTCTTCAAGTTGTTTATCCTACCTTGAGCCCACATAAACTTTAACGTGTGTGTTTTTCCTGCATATTCAGTGAGCCATCTTTTTTGTCAATTGTTTAACTTCATGTTGCATATTGTGGGAATGATTCTCCTACTCAATGATTTTTCTTTCAGAATATTTCTGATCTCAGAGGCCATTAGAATGTTTTTAATAGTTTTATTTTCTAGTTGAATGGTGAGGTGAGTTTCTTGTTGGCATAGAGATCAATCTCCCCTTTATTCCTGCTTTCCAAATCCTTCTTTCGGTGTTCCAATTGAATACAAAAATATCCTAAGGAATGTTGAACTTCATCAATTTTGTGTTCACAACTGGACCAAACAATACTGTGGGGTTTTTTTGGTACAACCTTGTCTTTCTTGTACTACATGGCACTTCACAGAGCTTCCCACCCATTGTCAATTATCGGATTCAAATTAATTTTCCACCTTATCAAAATGACCTTAGACCCTTTAAACTCCTTTCCATTTCCTTTCCTATGAATGATCTTATGCTCAAGATTTTGTTTGTATGCCATTTTCCCAATTTGCATGTTGCAAATTAGGGAATTATTGGTTATCCAGTATTTTCTTTGTACTTGGGAAGGAACCGTACATATCAGAGTGGTGAAATCCATGTTTTAAAATAGGTAGATGCACCAAACGCATAGCATCGCCTTGGAAATTCCTTTGTATTCCAGGATAATATCCCCCCTCCATAAGAAGAATCCGAGTGGGAATTTGACATGACAGGTTTGCATAACAATCGACCTTTTGATTTAGAATTTTTTTGGCATGAAATAATCCCCCCCTCCTCAAACTTCTTTATGGGTTGGTTTATTCTATCAACAAGTCTACCCATGATTGCATTGTTGGGGATGGACTTGTTAATAAGGCATTGGTCAATGAGATTTGAGTCTCAAATTATTGTTAGCTTGGTAATCCCTTTTTTCTTATCCTGATCTAGATAGTTCCAAAGAGCTAAATGATGTTAATGTTGTTAAAGATGTGATTTCCATGGTGAAAAGTATGAAATAAGTTTGCTCAGTAATCAGATACAGTTTTATTTTTTATCTTGATAGTATTCTCTATTTGTGGGAGTCTATTATCTAGTTGTTTTTTTTTATATTTTTTGAAGCGCGTTTTATTATTGAATTACCAATTTTAAATGTTATGAATAGTTTTTTGCTCATTGGGATAGGAATTTATTTAAAAAATCCCCAAAATGTGGTTTCTAAAGAGAAAATCATATTCAATAAATGTTAGTATTAGAATTAAACGGTGAAAAAATCATATTGTAAAAAATGCCAATATCAATTTTCAAAAGTGCAAACCCCAATTTTGAAAGTCCAAATATCAGATTTCCAAATCACGAAAATAAGTTTCAAAAGTGTCAATATTGGGTTCAAAAAGTGCAAAATCCAATTATGAAAGTGTCAATTTCAAAT
>NWUY0300007206.1:35004-53058 GCA_004151065.3 Larix sibirica
AAAGAGATGAAAATTATGTTTTGTTAAAGCTACTTGTGTACTATTTCATTTTCTGTACTTTATTAGTAATTACTTCAGTGTAATCCCATAGATTACAACACTTGCTTTCTTCTCTTTTCTGCCTTTACATGTCGTGTCTATCAAAGATCTTCTCAAAAGGAAGGACACCCTTTGGAAATCTGTTGTCTTTCAACTCTATAAACTCCAAGAGTTCCTCATTTCCAACCTACCAGTTGATTTGATTCTCTGGAAATTCTTTCAGGTTATTTAAGAACCTCATCACTTGAACATCATCATGGAAGATCTGCCAGTGTTCATAATTATCCAGCTTAGATGGTTTAAAACTGATCTTCATTTTACAATCTCTTGACACCAATTCTTCACAAGGTTGCAGAGTTGAGGCTGCAATTGCTAATGCATCAACTCTCTCATTTTGTTCTCTTGGGATTGCCTCAATTGAAATTGCATCAAAC
This sequence comes from Larix sibirica, assembly GCA_004151065.3. Taxonomy (NCBI): domain Eukaryota; kingdom Viridiplantae; phylum Streptophyta; class Pinopsida; order Pinales; family Pinaceae; genus Larix; species Larix sibirica. Next base: position 35,478 of record NWUY0300007206.1, read on the forward strand.
CCTTCTATGGAATCCCAGAGTATAGACCTGTCCCATCCTGGATTTTTTTCTCTAGAACTGATTTTGCAATGATCTTTCCAACTGGAGGAATCTATTACTTGTGACTGCCTGTTGCTGAGCAAGAGTGGTAGTTAGCTTTTTGAGAGTCTCAGTCACTGATGTCATAGCATCAGGAGCCAAATCTGCTGAATTAAGGGCTCTTGGCTTAGTTTCAGCTTTTGATGTTGAGGCCCTAGAAGAACCAAAGGGATCCATCTTACTTGAAGCAAAAAAATTCTCTTCTATTTGGCTGGCCATGTCTTAGGTTGGCATCAAAGTACTCAGGGATTTATCTCTTAAATAGAAACCAAAGGGGCCAACAAAAGCATTGGTATAATATAATAGGATAGCTTTATTCTTAGGTTTAATGTCCGAAGGTATCTTTTCCAATAGCTTTTGGAATTTGAGATTGAACTCCCTTACAGGTTCATTCTCTTTCTTCTTTATTTTCATGGAGCTCATTGATTGGAACCTCTACCATCTTTCTTCACATCCCATTGTTCTAGAAATGCATCCCTGGACTTCTCCCAAGTTTTAATACTACCATCATCAAAATTTCTGAACCACATCCTTCTTCAAATGAAATTGCAAACATTTTCGTGGCAACAGTTTCCTGATCATCCTCTACTTCATGTTCTTAAATTGCATCTTGAAACTTGTCGATATGCTCTTTAGCAGTTATAACATTATTGCCAGAGTATTTAGGAAGCCACTTACTGTATTCTTCAGGAATATTGTGAGGGGCTCCTTGGATAGCTGAAATATCCAATGGTTCGTGTAAGTTACTCTTCCATGAAGCCGTGGTTATACTAGGAATCTTATAGGATCTTGTTCTCCTGAATTGTCAAGCAGGATTGCAAGTGTTTTCTTTATGGAAGCTTGGGAAGCCTTGTTTAACCTTCTTTTGTAGACCTTTTCTGGATCGGCAATTCTAGGAAAAAGTTTTTGAGATGAACTCGTGTAGTATCTCCTAGTTAAGTTTTCTTCTTGCGGAGTCATCAGATGAGCTCTTTAAATAGGTCTTTAATTTAAACTCATCAATGTGTTGAAGCATACTCTTCTAGATCTGGGAAATGGACTTTATCCCAGGCAATGGTGCCAAAAATGTTGTCACGTATCACCCAAACCCTTGCTTTAGAGATGAAAGTCCTAAAGCTTTAGCAAGACCCTAGGGGGACTTGGAGAGGTTTGTTCAATGTCACCACAACAACCTACTCCCACTGTTTAGGCTGGCTCTTCTTCGGCATAAGGGGAGAATCCCTAAGAAACCTCTTCAGTAAAAAATAACTAGATACTAGGTATGATTTCTGGACTTAGAGAAGGAAATCTGAACTCTGGATTTTGGATTAATATTTTCAAATTTATAGACAGCATTAGAAAATGTTTATTTGACTTGGGAAATGAGATCTAAATTCTGATTTTTATGAAAGTGATTTTCATATCTCAAAACAAGCAGCATAAATGATTCTTTTGACCCAAAGGATGAAATCTGGTTTCTGGTTTTATCATGCATCATTACAGATTTCAGGACAGCAAGTAAATAGAATCTAGATTGATTTTAGGAGTTTTAGAAGGTTGCAAAGCAAAACTAGTGCATATAAAATTATTTGGGCAAATGGGGTGTATGAGGGAAATGTTTATTGCTCTTTTTCTCATGTGAAATATGAAAACTAAATCTGGAGTTAGCAAAGCTACAACCATCAATTTCTTGCTGTTTATAAACACAGAATTCAGATTTCAAGGTCCTAGTGAAGGAAAACCTACCAAGCATGCATGAGAGAGAGTTCACAACTAAATAGGGTAAATTCCAGCAAATTCTAATCATGAAATTACACTTTCCTTTAACACTGTTCTACCATCAACATCATTGAATTTCAAGAGGAAATCAACCTGTTATCATAATTCTTGTAGTAACCCTAAATAGATGATCCTGTCCAAGATGGTAGAGATTGATGGTAGCTAAAGTTGTGACCCTCGAGAATCCTACCTCCCAAGATATGCTTTGGTCGTCACTTCAGGTAGGTTTCCCCTCTGTTTAGCCTCCTAGCAGGCTAGCACACCTAGGGTGAACTAGACTAGCTACGGGGGGTGACCCAAGTTTGACCGGATGGCCAAAACCCTTTCTGATGCACCGGATGGCCAAAACCCTTTCTGATGCTACAAGATACCTAGAGAAGATTGATGATTGGATAAGCAGGATATCTTGAAAGAGATTCCTAAATCTAGAGATGATATGAAGTTAGGGTCAGGAGATCTAGGATAGGTAACACTAGTGCAAATGATTTCAGATTTAAACACACTTTAGGTTTTAAGGAAAAGCTTGCTAAAAGATTCGATAATTACCACAAGACAACAAACACTTTGTGTAGAGATGATTTCAAACCCTAAAAGTGAATTGACTTTGTAAAAGATCAGTGCTTTTCAGTGGGCAAATGGAGTCAATGGCTACTCGGTATAGTTGGAGATGATGAATATCGACTATGCCAACAATCTAGAGAAATTCGACCTCAAACCCTATAACGATTTGAATCAAAGAGAGTTCATTTTACCCCAAAGAAGATTGGCAAGACCTGTTCCCAAACGACTTAAAATTTCACTTAAAATTGAACATTAGGAAACCCAGATTAAGAACGTTTGATACTCTCTAGACTTATAGCGAATTTGTTTGAGGGGACTAAAATTCGTTATGCAACAAAAATGCTGCTCGGACCAATTTGTTGGGCCTTCTATGATGATGCCTAAGGCAAGATTTATCACAACAATCACGGATGAAATCGTTAAGGTTAAAATTGTGGCCCAAAACTTAATCGTTTGATTTTCAAAAGCTACCTGAGAGATACGATCCTTTACCAAAAGAAATCGACTTGAAATTTGCTTGCAGAGAGATACGATCCTTTACCAAAAGAAATCGACTTGAAATTTGCTTGCAAATTGGAATAAGGACAAAAGCGAATTCCCCAAATGCATGACGCTTTAGAAAAAATGCCGAATTGAATTTGTTATGAAATCGTTCGTGATAAAATCGCGGGTTACACAATTCGTTAGGCACTCAGATCGATGGCAAGGGTAAACATTTTCTAGAAACATGCAGATACGATTTGAGTATGCAGGAGCTTGAATCGATTTTATGATGAAAATAGCACGAAGTTCAACTGCGAAAAGAAAAAACCAAAATACTATTTCCAGAAATTCAATGATAAATTTGTTTAGTCACGAAATAATTCGTGAGGGTTTCTAAATGACACCCAGGGTAAAATTGACCCTTTTCACCAAATTCGATCTTCCAAATCTAGAGATAGAATCGTTTTCTAACAAAATCACAAAGAGTTTTGAGAGACTGCGACTAGGGTTATTGAAGACGCCCACACAAGCAAAATGGTTTTACCCTTTGAGAATTCGGCTTCCCCAACACAAAGTACAATTTGCAAAGTTTTAAATTAAAAATTTATTTTATTTTATTTTGGGTGACAATGGTTTGAAAAGGATTTACTAGAGAAAGATGATTGTACTCACCCGGATCTAGACTATGCCTTGATCTTCTCTCCTCATTCAGCATCATCAATTTAAACCCCCGATTTTCATGCCCAAGCTTGCTCTATTTTCTTCAAATGTGCCCTGCAAAACCCCAAAGGAGACACAATAAACAATAGCAAGTATTATGTTCCAAATGAAATCTACAAAGCAAATGTGCATACAAGAGGCAACAAGAAGTGTTAGGATCAAAGTAAATAGCAAATGCAAGATTTAAATATTTCACAAGAACACCTCCTGTCGCAAGAGAAGTCGCTAGAGAGAGAGAGTCTCCCTTCAAAATCACTCCAATGAAATCACCCTCCTCTTGTAGACACAAAAATCACTAAAGATTTGCCCGAATATGGAGAGTATAATGGAGATCTAGTGATAAAAGGAATTTGGTAAGAGAAGAAAGTCTCCGACACCACCACAAGAACACAAGATTTGCACAACAAGTTTTTCTATTCAATTCTCTCAAGAGCCAAAGTCCCTTATAATTGAGGGGTGCTCTCTCTTTTATAGCTTGGAGAGGCACCAAATCCCAAACCACTTTTTGAATCAATGGTTGAGATTAAAAGATCTAAAGTACATGATCAACGGTGGAGACATAATCTCTTGATAGCACATGGATCAAGCTAGCCATGATCAATGGTGAAGATATAATCTCTTGATAGCACATGAATCAAGCTAGCCACTAATACTTTGAGGGGGGGCGAATTACCTCAAAGGCCCAAATACGATGATAAGATATAACATTAAAACCACATTGTTACCTAGGGGGCTTAATTTTACCCATAGGGACTTTACATTATACTTTTACATGGATATAACATGATGTACATAGAGTTCACAACAATAGAAGTCACCCTCCTAAGGGAAAGTCGTCCTAATGGGGAGAAATGAAGCATGCGATGCAAACTCTTGTCAAGTGCCATGAAAAGTGTCTGAAACATCCTGGGAACCATATCAAATAAAACCCAAGTCACACTTTGCCATTCACTAGTCCTTTGTTCAATATGTCATACCTTGGTCACTTTTATAATTTTTAATTAATTAGCTGAAACACTCTATAAATCCTCAATAAAGCAACAACTGACTTTTCCTTTGCCCAAATTGATAAACCAACTGCACCAATGGATTCATAAGCATCAAATCTACTAAGAATCACTACTCATACACCCTAGAGTAATATGAGATAAACTCTGTAGACAATTTTCTAGTTTTTAATTAAAAACTGGCTTAATAAATCCCGTTAACTTTATAAAAACATTTGTAATAAGCCAATTTTCCTTGTCTGAAGCATGGAATGGTCCAATTATCCTCCAAAGGCACGAAGATAATCATCTCGGAACCTGTAGTGATATCCTGCAATGGGACATAACCGTTTACCATGTCAAACTGCGTTGATTTGGTCCAAACTGATAAAAAATGTGTCAGAGCAAAAACTGAAAGCTGCTGCATGTAAGAGGCATTAGTACAGTTATTTTACAAGTATTGAAAGATGACTAAATGTTTAGTAACATCATACAATGGTGATCGACTCAAAATAAAACAACAAGCGAGATTATTACTCAAAACAGTTACACAATCAAAGTGAAGTTCCAAGTATATACTTCAATTTACATTAATTCTAGATGTAAGTCATAGATCAATCCTCTGACACTATCCTGGGTGAGGTGGAAAAACAATGTAGGCCGAGGCTAAGTGGGGTTTGACTTTTTGGAAAGACTTAATTCACCCTTAGAGAACTGAGATTAAAGGGGACCAAAGTGATGTTTGTTGGACATGCTAACACTAGGGAAGGGAGGTGTCTCACATATGGATAAAGTGCATGAAAGGCACCTTGTCGACTCTAACAAGCATCCTTTTAACTTTACTTGCATTTATTGCAAATCCTATTTGACTTTCACTTTCATTTCACATTTGCACTTTCTTTAGATATAGCATTGAAGCACATTTCATATTTTATTTCCTTTAGTTAGCTTCGTGACCAAAAGGTACTGGACCTAGGAAGCCTTGTGAGCTCCAATACTGCCATGACTTTAGTATCCATTACCAACAAGCGTCCATAGCCCTGACGGAGTTGCCATAGTAATGCCTTTTTATGGGCAAATAACCCTTACATCATACAAAGGATGAGTGCTTACCCTTTTAGCCACTAACTAATTTCAAGGAGCTTTGGCATTTCACATTTCACATTTAACATTTAGGAATACTTGCTTTGATTCCAGGGGATACACTTTTGGTGACTAGGCTTACCTTACCCGCACTCAATCCACTCGGATCTACGAGCAGAAAGAGATCAATGGGTTCAAACTTCAATTAAATTTCGGCACACACATTAGAGCCAAGACACAAGCAAAACATGGAAGCCGTCCACACAAAGAGGTCACAGTGGGGGAAAGTCTTTAGGTTCATTAGTTATGTCCAAGACTCAAGTATCCAAGTCAAGGGTGTTTTCAGAACCAAATGGAGCAATGGATGAGCGGACTAGGAAAGTGATGGTGAAACCAGAATAGGGGGAAGTTGGGAACTGATCTATCTCTTACATGAGGGTTAATCCAAAGAAAAACATGTACAAGGAACTCAACACTAAAGCCATTTCACTATTCAGAGTGCAAGTCCTACTAGAACAACCAATACATACCATGATCACCAATGTAAATGCCACCAAACAGAGTCAGTCTACCAATACAAGTAAAACATATCCATGATATAGCTCAAGCCATATACCTGCTCAGAGATTGCAGCTGACCCCGCAATCACTCTGCACTGGAACTACATAGCAAAGGAAAAGGCATCATCAATCAATTGTTCCACTGAAAGTGAACCAAGGCATGAACATATATCCCAAAAGAGGTCATGAAGAGGGCTCAATATGAAAAGGGTGGTCCTGTTGCTTCTACCCCTGAATAGTCTAGCTGAACTGATAAGTATCATCCACCGATAATGATCTCTGATGTGCTCATCTCAAGTGTAAGGACTGGCTGAGGAATGTCATCTGGTCTGCAAAAATGAGTAGTAGCTCCCAGCTACAAAGTATGTGATAACAATAACATAGGAACTACTCATAGGAATGGGTTAACCCATGCTCATGATTCCCCAAATTTTGGGGAGCTTGGGAGCTTGTATGAAGTGCTCTCAAATGCTTGGATGCATCCTTGAGAACCTTGGGAACATTTTGGGAGCTCCGATCATTGATTCACCTCTATTCTAGAGACATTATCGCATCATTCTCGACAATCTGGAGCTTCTGGAAGCTCCTAACTTGTTAAGGATTACCTAAACGATCCTCAATAGCCTAGAAGTTTCTGAAATCTCTTAATCCATGGACCATAGCACCAAGTTAAACAAGCTAGTCCCCAAAGAGTACAACTTGGTATCAAAAATCCTAACCACACTTCATAATTAAAACTAAACTTGCTTATAAAAATACCACACACACTCCTCATTTATTCATTTTTCAACTTGCATTTGTGTTTTGAGATAGTGTCTTGGAGCATCTTCAAGAGTGACTTGGACGAGAGTGACCACTAAATCCCTTAGGAGGAGAGGACACCCAAGTTTCAAAAACTTGTGCAACATGGTATTAAAGCCTCAGCCTTCAATATAAGCCAAGAAAACCACCTTTCATTCTCATTTTTACTTCAAAAGCTAACCATTTTTAATTCAAAAGCTGACATGGTATAAAAAATAAAAATAAATAATTAAAAGAATATCTCTCACCTATCTAATAGAGTATTCAAGTTTCAAGTTTCAACTACTAACATTTGTTCCCTTCTTTATCATGTCGTCTCTATTCACTCTTTCTGTGCATATTAAAAGAATATATCTCACCTATCTAACAGAGCATTCAAGTTTCAACTGATAACTTGTGTTCCCTTCACCCCTATTCCAGAGACATTATCGCATCGTTCCCAACTGTCGGGAGCTTCTGGAAGCTTCGGACTTGTCAAGGACTTCCTAAACAATCCTCGATAGGTTGGGAGCTTCCAATATCTCTTGAGCCACAGCAACAAGTTAACCAAGCTAGTCCCCAAAGGGTACAACTTGGCATCAGAAACCCTAACCACACTTTATAATTTAAAAAAAAAAACTTAGCTTGCTTATAAAAATGGCACACACCTTCCTCATTCATTTTTCAACCTGCATTTGTGCTTTGAGATAGTGTCTTGGAGCATCTTCGATAGTGACTTGGAGGAGAGTGACCACTGACCACTGAATCCCATAGGAGGAGAGGACACCCAAGTTTCAAAAACTTGTGCAACATGGTATCAAAGTCTTGGCCTTCAAAATAAGCCAAGGAAACCACCTTTCATTCTCATTTTTATTTCAAAAGCTAACCATTTTTACTTCAAAAGCCAACATGGCATAAAAATAAAAATAAATAATTAAAAGAATATATCTCACCTATCTAATAGAGCATTCAAGTTTCAACTCCTAACTTCTGTTCCCTTCTGTGTCATGTCATCTCTATTCTCTCTTCCTGTGCATATTAAAAGAATATATCTCACCTATCTAACAGAGCATTCAAGTTTCAACTGCTAAATTTTGTTCCCTTCTTTATCATTCTCCCCTTTGATTTATGTTAAGTCAATATGATCATGCCCTCGATGATTCATGTGGGCGCATGCCTCACAATTGGTGATAATATGAGCTTCTACTAGCCTGGATTATAGGACATACACGTTCCCCAACTATGTCGCCTTAATGGCCTCTGTGTCAATATGCACACAAGAGTGTCTGCATCTACAAATGCTTAACTAGCAAGTGCCTAACTAATTACTAATATAACAAATGATAGAAACGTCAAGCACATTCGCACAAATGACCAGTTCATGTAAAAAATGTATTTCCATTGATAAAGAAAAGTTACATTGGCTATTTGCCCCATGGGCTAAGATCTACTATCCTATATCTGGTTTGTTCTGATGGCTAAGCTAACTACTAACAAGGATAAAATGGAGTGAAAGCTTCAGCACCCAAAGTCCAGTTGCCTCTAAGCACCTATTTCTAGTTATACTTATATTTACATAAGGATACGTGTGCCAAAAGCAGAGGTTGAGGGATGCAATGTCCTCAGTGGCCATCTTTCCCAAGCCTTGCACAAGCCTTGTGGGGATTGGAACCCTAGCGAGCAGCTTGGACTGCCACCACCCTTTGCATCGAACCACAACCCCATAGGCACAAGTTCTCCATGGACAAGTGCACCCACAATTTTTTTTGTGGAGGATATCGCTCTGTTGCAGTGATCTGATACCATATGGCATTTCAAATCGTAATCTCTGAATAGCAATCGCCACCCTAGTAACTACAAAGTCCTCACCACAACGCCAAACCAACTTCTTTGCATACCCATAAGTGTCAGAATGAATTTGGAGGTCTAATTTTTTTCAGGTCTGATTTTCAATTAGCAGTTTCAAAGAAGGGTAATCCCTTGTTTTTGTGGATAAATGACCCAAGGTAATCTACTAATCAAAACGGCCAAAATCAGATTAGAATAACTTTCAAAATATTAACGTCAGAAGCTAAAAAACATAACATCATAACTGTATGATACCTTTCCCAGATCGAAGTCCAGATATATAATTCCAAAAGAAATAAAGGGCTTATATTGATACTAACGTTTATCCTACATTAGTGAGATCGTTACAGAATTTATCTTTTTTATTCCAAGAGAAATAAAAGAACACAGATTTATTTTTTTTGGGGGGGGAGGGAAATATATATATATATATATATATATGCTTTCATGTGCTGTTGTTACAGTACTATCCTTCGAAGTGCTAACTCTGAGAGTGAAATTCTTAGAAAAAGAGCATACCTGACAGCAAGATTGGTGATATAAACTACTGATGGAGTATTGTCTCTGAAGAGATTGACAGTAGTTAACTCATCCGTTTGTAGCTTTTTGCGTGGGGTTACCACATAGGCATTGGCATCATCAATTTTCACTGTCGCCACAGAAACCATTACTGACAAAGAAGCAAACCATAACCAAAAATTCGATTGAATGTAATTTTTCTCTGGGCAATTGAATAACTTCTGAACAACAGAGAAACATCTTTGCAATATCAGGACTCGAACGTTTGGCAGTATCACTTTATCAATAGATTGAGCATTGGGTTCTCTCTGAATGGCTAACAGTCTGTTGTTCAGCAGAAGGTTTGGAGCAGTTATTATGCAATTGGGTCTACCGTTAGAAGGGATTTGGGATTGAGGTTGTGGAGGAAATTTTAGAAACTTAATTGGAAATTTCAGTTGGGCAACTAGAGCCATTGGCATGACGGACTCGAGTTATTCCCACTAATGAGAAAGAAGTGGGAGATTGGTCTACATGGATTAATATTCGGAAAATCCTTAAATAATCTACTTACAAACCATCAAATGCAGTAGGATAACTTGTTCTTCAATAATGCTTTGCTCTTTTTGTCGTTTTTGGGGAGATTTGAAACGTGTAATACACTGCAATCTGGTCAGAATAGGAACTTCGGCTTTGGTTGGTCCTCACATTTCATAAGCATCATGGGAGATAAAGGAAAATTGAACCCGTCTTCTATTGCTAATTGGGGTTCCAAAAGAAAGGTCAAGAAAATAAATTTGTATTGTTTTATACTTGGTTGCAAATTTTTCATCCTCTTTTAAGCTAATTTTTATATAATTGGCTGTCATTTTTTCATATGCTTTTAATTTTAATATAATTAGTTGTCATGTTTTCATATGCTTTTAATTTTAATATAATTAATTGTCATTTTTTCATATGCTTTTAAGCTAATTTTTATACACTGGGTTGCAATTATGTTTTATGTATTTTTTTTTAATTATTATTTTTAACAAACCATCAAAGCCTACATTGAAATTTGGATTTTAAAATTTATAAAGGTATTTATATATGTAAATTTATTGAATTGTGGAATTTGGATTTTTAAATTTATAAAGGTATTTTATATATGTAAATTTATTGAAGTGTGGTTTAGTGGTAGTTTGGAGAACTTGTCATCAATAGGTATTTTATATTTTTTTTCATGAATGAAAAAAAAACACATTTCTATTATCCAAAAAGGAAAATGAAATACATGCTTCGAGTGCCCATAGCATTGTCTATAGTTGTTCTACAGTCTGTTGATCTTTAGCTATATATACAAATACCAAAAATTGGCATTTAATGTATTTAAACTCAGTTACTGTTGAATCAAATTCTAGCTATACAACTATTTTCAATGTAAATTATGATAATAAAAAAACTAGACTAGTATCATCCTCCACAATCTTAACATTTGGTGGCCTATGCAATTACATTAGCTATAGTGGTACGTCCATTTGGTGGGCATTTCTAGAACTCTGACAAATGTGTTTGGATGCATGCCTACATTCTCTTGCCACGGGATCTTTCACTGACCTATGCAGACATTTTTTAGGGCAGTCATTTCGAAGCCTTGATCACCAAATTTTAACATACCTTGCAATGGATGGAGTGCATCTTATGATCTTTGGAAGGCATTCTTTTATACAATGCAGGCATTTCTAGAACACTGCGTACATTCTCTTTCAGGATTGTGGGCATCTTAGCATGGATGCGGGCATTTATAGAACACTGTGAGCATTCTCTTTCGGGATTGTAGGCATCTCAACATAGGTGCTGGCATTTCTAGAACATTATGTGCATTCTCTTTCGGTGTTGCAGGCATCTCAACATAGTTGCGAGCATTTTTTGAACACTGTGTGCATTCTCTTTCAAGATTGTGGGCATCTCAATATATGTGTGGACATTTCTGAAGCTAAACTCGATCACCCAAATTCAGCATACCTTGCAAAACCGTGACAAAAGATTGTTTTCTTCACATCTAATCTAGGCTTTTTATCTTTTATGGTTTCTCACCATTTTTATATCTTGTGAAAATAACTGAACCTGATTGGATTAGAATTCTTGCCTTTGAAAGTAAATCAACCTTCTCATTTTTTTCTCTAAAAATGCGACAGATCCTGAAAGAATTAAAGGCTCGTGCTATCTCCTTTAAAAGATTACCAATACCCTACATATTTATGTTCAAAAGTTTATGTAAACCATTCATCCAATTTACCAACAATGAAGAGTTTCCAAAAACCCGTAGCACTCGAACTTCTTCCTCAACTGCTAGCTTTAGTAAAGTTCTTAGTGCCAATAATTATGCCCTATTATTTGTCCCATGACCACAGTTTGCTTTAAATTCTATGCAATGTCTTTCTGAGAAATACAGCACTCCACCCAATACACAGGTTCTCTCATTTCCTTAACAAGCCTTGTTAAAGAAACTCCAACATATTTTTCTGTCAATTCTTAAATCTATTATAATCTGGGTCTTCATAATTCTTTGTTCCTCTTTATAATATTTTGGCAGTGCCAATACCTAGGCAGAAATCTGAAAAGATGGCTTATGAAGATCCTCAAAAATTCTTGCATTTCTTGTAGTCCAAATTCCCCACATCACCAAGAATGGTATACACTTGTAAAGTTTCAAATCATCCTTCTCAAACCACAGCTTGAGACATTCCTCCAAAGAAAAACCAGACTACAAATTTCCAATCTATAGACTTTCACTAATGTCCTTCCATAATTGAGATGAGAAAGAATAGTGTAAAAAAAGGTGATCTGTAGATTCTTCCGCCATTTTGCACATGCTACAAAAACTAGGACCTTGCAAGTTTCTCCTACACAACATGTCCCATGTTAATACTTCCCCTCGAAGAAGAAGCCAAATAAAAATTATGCATTTATGTGGCGCTTTTGTCTTCCATAGGACCTCCCACCACCACTGGCATTAATCTGCTAATCCTGTCCAAAAATGATTATAATCTAACCAAATAGAGAAACTCCCTCCCTCTAAATTTCCAAACCAAACTAAGGAGCCCTTCTTTCCATTTAATTTGATATGATCCCTTGGCATCTCCTTTATCCATTACTCCTATTCATAATCCCAAATAGGATTAAGATCCAAACACTCAACTGACATCCAAACAGGTTTGAATCTCCCATATCCACCACTTGATTAATAAAGACTAGACTTCGATTATTTAAATGCTTAACCAAATTCATGGACAGCTTAACCGAAGGACCGCATCCCATTGTTCCATCAGTCTGTATCAGTGCCTTTGATTCGTCTCCCAATTTCCAAGCAAGTAAAGATCCAAGAATCGGAAAAGCCAAATTAATGGGTTTCCAATGAACCAATCTCCCTTTACTAGATTTATTTGGATCTCGAATCCAATCTAGAATCTCTCCCAACCCCAAATATTTTCTCTTTAAAATTTTCTACCAAAACCCAAACTTTGAGATAAACTTCCACGTGGATTTAGCAGCTAGAGACCTGCCAAACATATTTAATTCCTTTAAACCCCATCCTCCACAATCTTTTGGTTTTGCAACTGAGCTCCATTCTGTCCAGTGAAGACCTGCCCCAAATTCTCCCCTCCATAAGAACTTGAAACACAATTTCCTGATCTGCACCATAATTCCTTTTGGAATACAGGCTATGAAAATCCAATAAACAAGGATAGCAGTCAACACATCTTTTATCAAAATTACCCTTCCACCTCTTGTTAACTAATGGTTACACCATAAATGTATTTGGGTTTCTATCTTACTTAGCAACCAATCCCAGTTTTTTTTTTGTAATTATTTGGTTTTAAATGAAAACCGAGATACTTAAACCCACTTTCTAAAGGTTCTTGATTCATAGACAAAAGATCATGGAACTGTAATAAAGATTGATCATCTATGCCATTATGATAGTAAGTTGATTTTTCATAGTTTATCACCATACCTATCACTAAACTGAAGATATTTAATATTTCTTTCAATTCTTGATCTTCTTAGATTGTATCTCCAAGGAGCATCAAAACATCATCTACAAATAAAATATGTGTAACACTTACCTCCTCTCCAAAACTAAGCCCATGAATTATGCCTGCCATATTTGCTAAATTTAGAGCTTTACTAAGCCCCTCCATCACAATCAAGAATAGATATGGCTACAAAGGACAACCTTGTCTCAAACCACGCATTGGAGTGAAAAATTATGAAGTCGATCCATTTATTACTACAACATAAGATACTGGAGATATGCAGGTCCAAATCCAATTAACCATTTCTAGAGAAAATCCCACCTAAATCAAAGTCAATATGATATACACCAACAAGTTCGATCACAAGCCTTTAAGAGATCAGTTTTGATTACTTTAGCTGCAATTCGTTTACTTTTGATAGTATGAATACACTCCTGAGTTGTGCCCACCGCTTCATGTATTTACCTACCTTCCAAAAAGCCAAATTGTTATAGGGAAATATAGGTTGAAAGTAATGGCGTATTTATATATGTAAATTTATCGAATGTGGTTTAGTGGTAATTTGGAGTACTTGTCATCATGATGACCCAAGTTTAATATTCAATGGGATTTTTCCTAGTTGACATAGTGTATTGTCAAGCATGACATGATTGTGGTTACAATACTCTAAGTTTAAAAAAAAAACCGATATGTTGGTTTGTGTCTCCCATCTCCATCATTATGAGCAGTGTAAACTGCAATTAATGTAATGTCTATTAGCATTATAATAACACCCCATTCTCACCAGAAATGCTTGAGAATGAGGATGAAGCTTAACCTTGATTTTTTTGCCCATATGGTTGTTTCCCTTTGTGTGTATATGGTACATTGTATAGGAGCAAAATTAGGGATCATGAAATAAACTAATGTGTAGTTGAGAAAACCTCAATGTAGCAAAGCACAATCGAGATTTGTTAAGATGTTGTTTAATGAGGGAGTCCTTCCATCTCAAGAATAGTTAGCATTGTATCTTGAGAAGGAAACCAAAAAAGACTCCAAATTTTACCTACTAAAAAATGGATGCATATAGAAAAATGATATGGTGCATGAGATCAACATTGACCCCTTGAGAACCACTAGAAAATTTCAAGACTCAAGGAAAATTATTTGGCATTCAAATTCATGGGCTTATGGCCATCTGTACTATAAAAAAAACAAAAAACTAAACAACCAAAAAAAAATTGGAAGTTGCTAGGGGGTTTTGAAATCTCCTTCTTAGGTGGAGGATATTTTCTAGTTACCTTCACAAGTGCTTTGAATTGATTTGTTTGTTTGCATCTCCCATATGTGTACTTGTGACCAATGTAGATCACAATTAACATGTAGTTGTCGACTCTATAACAACACTCTTGGTCATTCTCACAAAAATAAATGTTTGGGAATGGAACCAAAGTATAACCTTTGGCTTTTTTATCCATTGAGTTGTTTCACCTTTATGTGTGTGTCATGGGGATGAGGCATAAAGAGGAAAAGTTAAGTGTCATGAAATAGAGTGAGGTGTCATTGAGAACCACAATGTAGAAAAGCATAAATGGAGCTTCATAAGAGCTTTATTGACATGTTGTTTGATGAGGGAGACCTTCCATCGTAGTTTGCTACTTCATGGGAAAGCTAGAAAGGACCTAGGATTTGTCCTACTCAAAAAGCGATGCTTATAGAAAAGTGATTTGAAGTTTGAGATCAACATTAACTCAATGCACACAAAAAAATCAAGACTCAAGACAAAGGGTTTGATCTACAAATTAATAGGCTTATGGCCATTTGAAGAAAAAAAATGCAAAGGGGATTTTGAAATCTTCTTCTTAAATAGAGGATTTTTGTTAGTGCTACTCACAAGTACAATTGAGAGGAAAAAGGTTTTTGATGAGGGACCTTGGTTCCTAAACAAGGTTGGGTTGTTTATGAAATGTAGACCACGGGTTTTGATCCCAGTCTCAAAATCCCAACAAAACCCCTTATTTGTGTGTGTTTTTCTTTCTCCATTCAAAATCTAGAATGAATATTGCTAACCAATAATGGGTGTTGGGTTGGGATCTTATATTAAATCTTCTCATGTAATTTTGAAAGCAAACCAGAAATATGTGATAGGATTTATGTCACTCTTGATCTTAGCAAACCTATTCCAAATAAGATACCTATAAAATTAGGGGCAAGGATGCATAGGAAGGATATTGACTATGAAAATGTTTATGTTCAAATGCATGGGATGCATCCATGAATATGGCCATCTAGAGAGCAATTCCACCAAAAATACTACCACTATCAAAGATGAAGATGGTTTCGAGAAGCAAAAAAAATGGAGCCGAGGGCTTCAAACCAAAAATCCCATAAAAAGTCTCAAACAACATATGGAAACCTATTTACAATATCCAACTTGAAAATCAATTTAGAAATCTAACACGATTGATGGAACAACAGGTAATATTAACCCTGCCTTTTTGTTTTAATTAAAGAGATACTTGAGAATCTAGAAGATCTTAGTGAAAATTCTCTCCTTTGATACTCTTCTTTTGTTATGGCCCAGATTAACCAACAATCTCCTCAAACTCTAACATTCAAGGTCAATTTTCTAACCTACCTAGCCTAAAAAGGAAAATTAAGCTGGAGAAACCAAAACTAGTGTTTATTTAGGAAACCAAGTTGGATACTATGAGAATGAAAATAGTCAAAAACAAAGTTAGGGATAAGCAAGTAGCATCCCTGAAATACATGTAGGAAAATTAAGGGGTGTTTTGTTATGGGCCAATCCTAACTAAATTGAAATAAGGGATATACTTCAAGGCATTCACACATAAGTGGATTAAAGGACGGAGGCTGGACTAGGGTTTGACGGCATGGCGGCGGTGGACTGATCGCTACTATGGCGTCAGCCAGGCCCTCGGCGGACGTCTGCAGGTCGTCAGAGTTGGCAGAGAGGGCACGGTTCCCCTTGGTCGCTTAGCCTCGTTCCATGGATGCGGTTTGGAGTTTTTTTACCACAGGTTAGTATTTTCTTTACTGTTTACTCTTACCATCCTCGGTGACTACCTCTTGAACCTTGTGAAGATGGAACCGCTCGATCTAGTGGACTACAGTAGCGACACGGTGCACCCCAGTGATATTTGGTGCTCGCCACCTGGCAATGCCCGGTTTTCGAAAAGTTCTGGTGGTTTCGTCGGGGGATGCTCAGCGGATTCTCCTCTGAACGTCGGTTTGTTTACCTCCGCGGAACCAGCTCCACTGGTTTTTTCTCCGGCTCATTCGGATTTGGACTCTCCTTTCTGGGGGGGTAAAGGTGAAGTCTCTGCCGAGACGAATAGGGCGGCCTCCATTTGGGGAGTTTCGGTACCACTACAGCCATCGCCGGAGCCGGTTAGCGAAGGTTTTACTGATCTCCCTGAGTTCCTGCTCTCCTCGGAGGGTTCTTTGGACTCCTCGGTGCGTGGTTGCTGTGGGGCACCGACTTTCATTACTGATACTCAGGATCTGAATGCGTTTGGGGTTCTGCGAGGTGGTGTTTGCCCTACGTCGCTGGATTGGGCTGAACACAGAGGCTTCTCTAGCCCGGGCTGTGCTTTGTTTGGAAAGGCTCCAGGCTCAGGTGCGGTTTCAGCGGGTACTTTGAGCCCTAGGGCTAAGCCGCGCAGGAAGTGGCTTAAGAACTCTGGAAGAGCTCCCAACTACGCCTTGGGGGAGGACATCGGTTTCCAACAGATCATAGAAATGGTTTCTTCGGTTTTGGTGGGTAGGGTCTATGGAAGGGCCGTGAGTCTCCACTCGATGATTCAGTGGGCCTCAAAGGTCTGGTTGGAACACTGTGGTTACGTTCCAAGGATTGTAGGACTCTCCGGTGGTTGGTTTGCATTTCACTTCAATTCGGATGCGCATGCTGCTTGGGCGCTTAGCCTGAATTGGTCTATATTCAAAGCGCCACTCCTTCTCAAGCCTTGGAACCNAATGGTACTCAACTTTCAATTGAAAGGGCACTTAGAGCATCGAACGCCCACTTGGTTGGGTTGTGATGAAGTTAATGTCTTTTAACTGTCGAGGTCTTGCTGGTCCCTCCAAAAGACCAGCGTTGCGACGGATGCTGCAGTTGGAGCATCCGGATGTTCTTCCTTTATAAGAAACTATGTGCGGTGGTTCTGAGGCTATTGACAGGCTTAAGGCTTGGTTTCCTGGGTGGTGG
>NWUY0300007213.1:88072-98973 GCA_004151065.3 Larix sibirica
CCTGCTAATGCAAGTGAATTATTAAATGGATTATTAAAGATAGGGGTGGCTCCTCATAGGCTCTAGGCTCTTGACAGACGACGAAGCCTAGAGGCATTGCCCCCTAAAAAAAATGCCATCGGGATAATTATCCAGAATTTGAACAAAGGAAGAAAGTCAAAAGTTCCGCAAAGCCTAAAACAATCGATTGCATAATTCCAACTCATCAAAACTTGAGAGAAAACAGAATACCTAGTATAATCT
The DNA here is from genome assembly GCA_004151065.3 of Larix sibirica. NCBI lineage: Eukaryota > Viridiplantae > Streptophyta > Pinopsida > Pinales > Pinaceae > Larix > Larix sibirica. The sequence goes on from NWUY0300007213.1 coordinate 88,316, forward strand.
CTTCCCAAGATTGATTAAAATAAACATAAACATACAAATAAGAATCATATCAGATTATTAGTCTACTCACCGACTTTGGTCATGCCTATTCCGATGTCAATGATGAAGAGACACTACTTGTTAGCCTCTTCTTCGTCAGCCCTTCGAACCTAATTTTGTCCAATGCCTGCATCCAATTCCATAAACAAAAAATAGTACTAATTATAATGCCCAATTTTTCCTCCTGCGGGCAAGGTTTCTAAAACCACCCAAATGGAGATCAAAACTGCAATGGCTTCAAAACCACCCAAATGGAGATCAAGAATTAGGAAATGGTTTACTTTTGCGATTTTTGATAAAATAGAAAGGGGTTTTACAGGGATATTCATGGTCCAAAAACCACTACAATCATTAGAAAAATTCAGAGATTTTGAAAGTAAGGATCAACTTGAATGTTGAGATTACATACCTGGTTCAATTACTTGTGTAAGTGGCCCTAGATCGTTGATACTAGTTATTATTCGCATTTTTTTCAAATCAATAAATGAATACTCTTAAACTCTGTTTCCTAGTCTAGATCGTGTTATTTTGATGGAGGTTGGAGTTGGGATTTTAGTGATGGATGTAGAACACGTAAAAGCATATCATTTATTTTCAACTAAAAATTGGTATGCAACCATGTACTTAGAGACATATGGCAAACAACTAAACAAGCACAGAAGGGATGGCATGTAATTACCTACCTCGACATAGATGGCAANCAACAATAAAAGTTATGGTTGCAACTATAATTTTTGAATGAGATCATTCTTATGTATGTGCTATCGAACCTCTAAAGGAAGTTTACTAGGTATGTTATTTCAATAAGAGGTGCTTTCTAGAGCACAACTCAGGAATCAAATGTGTTATCTCTATAATACATGTTGGTTATATATATATATATAGACAAGCATAATATATTTGTAAAATAGATTCAATGTTAAATATTAAAGAGATTATAACATTTGTATCTATATATTGGATAAATATAATATTTTACACAAAACTAAAAATAAAGTGATAATAATAATAATGATATTCGAAAATAATAATGTTTAAATCTTATTGATAATTTTCTTTGTTATTTTTGTCAATGAATTTATATGTCACTCACATTACATGGAGAAATTAGATGCATCAATATAAAAAAAAAGATAACTATAATAAAATAAACCAACATAGATCCATCTTAAGCCCAATAATCAGGGAGCTCTTAGCTCTACCCCATTGCATGCCATACCTAGGGTTCTGATCCGCCCCCTGCTGCCTCACCTTACCACGTCCACCCATACTTCTCTGGTCTTTTGCCCTTGGTACAACCATGGAAGATTCATTGGGAGGGGCCAAGGGTCCCTCTGGCATGGCCCCGTCGTCCTCCAATCCTGTCACCTCTATACAAATTGGGGTGACTGAGGTACCCTTGACGTAACCTGAAGTCCCGAACGCACAAAAGAATCCGTTGACCTCCACTCTGACATCTGGAACAAATACATGCATAGCTAAAGCCACGAAAAGTCCTCAGCTCACGCTCCTGGATGAACGCGTCAATTCCCATGCGTAGAAACTCAAGGATCACATCCTAGTTGGAAAATTCATTGGTTTTTGGCCAATAAAGCAAGCCCTCTGTGGATGGATAATGGCCAAATGGAAACCCAAGGCACACTTCGATCTACAACTTGGATCTAAAGGCTTCTTCACCATCATATTCCACCAGCTGGAGGACAAAGCATGAGCTAAGGATGGAGGCCCTTATTTCTTCAAATCCACAGGATTAAACCTCTGGAACTGGACAGAAAGGTTCAACCCTGATAAAGAGAATTTCACGTGGGTGCTAGTCTGGATAAGGATGTATTCATTACCTCAAGAGTATTGGGACGAAGACACGCTCGAGGACATTGGAAACACCCTTGGCACCTATGTCAGAGTAGCAGCACGAAAAAGGAATAGTAAATACACCTATTACGCCCATATATGCGTTTACGTGGACATAGCCAAGTCTCTACCCGACTCGATTTTCCTTAACCATGAAGATTCAGAATGGGTCCAACCTTTAGACTATGAGCACGTTCCTTTCTTATGCAGAATATGTCATGAACATGGTCATCTATACCATGACTGTCACCTCAACATTAGAAACCTACAGGAAGCTAAGAAAGATGATGAGGGTTTCGAGAAATACAGGAGAGAAAGAAGACATCATTGCAAGGCACCCACAAAGGAGAAAAAATCCACTAACCCATCCACCAGCAATAGCATCACCATCCTGGAAGGGAAATGGGAAGATCCTACAGTGAATGACCGACAACCCGAATATCCAGTCATTACCCAAATGACAATAGATCGAATCCAGAAAGATACCCTTGAGAAGAATGAAATCCTTACTGACAATCCCACGCCTAATGAAGGACACACCATGGAGGAGCATGGGATCCACATAAATGAGCCAAAGAAGCAAGCAAGTACTCAAGGACTTGAATTACTCATGGATGAGGAAATGGTCGAACTAGACTTAGGTGAGCTAGAAATCCTGGGTCTGGAAGATGCATGCACCAGAAAATCCTTCAACTCCATCCCACCGAAACAAATCCAGCTTTCGAAAGAATCTCTGAGCAAATTCAAACATCTCAAACTAGGGATTCACAATCTCCCCCAAAAAGAGAATTTCAAGCCGCAAAGGGACTCCAAGAAGAAAGGAAGAAAAACTAATCTTCAGAGGATTAGTCAGTTAGGAACAAAACTGGTGGAATCAGGGAAATATGCCCAGTTAATAGATTTCTTCCCTACTGCTTTACAAGGTTCCCAATGTAGCTAATCTCCTGGAATGTGAGAGGGATCAATGGACCTACCAAGCACCATATGTTAAAGCGCAAAATCATGCAAGATTCGCCCTTTGTCATCTTCCTACAGGAAACCAAAAGCACTTATGAGAAAGTCCACTCCCTTCTGTCCAAACTTTGGAAGGGTTTCCAAGTCATAGCAATTGATTCCTTGGGAGCTTCCGGAGGGATTACATTAGCCTGGAACCCCACCCTTCTAACCCTGAATGATTTTTCTACCATGACCCACTCCCTCTCTGCCTCTTTTCACATTCTGGGCACTAACCTCTCGGGCCACCTCATGAATGTCTATGGGCCTAAAGCCCCTTCTGCCAAACTTAAACTCCTTGACACGGTATCCTGGTTCACCTTGCAGCATCCTGACTCCCTTCTTATCCTTGGAGGGGATTTCAACATGATTACTTCTCTGTAGGAAAAAAAGGGGGTCACCGCTTTCTCACCCATGAAGACACCCTTTTCAAAAATTGCATCAATGATTGCGACCTCATTTACCCTAGGCCCTCGGAAGGCTTTCTCACCTAGAACAACCACAAAGGAGGAGCGCATCAAATTGCTTCTTGTCTTGACCACTTCCTTATTTTAGAAAAATCCATTGACTTAGGAGGACTTCTCACCATGGCGGTTCTACCCTCTGTGGGATCAGATCACTGGACGATTTCACTCAACTAGCTACACTCGGGTAATTAAAAATTCCAACCCTTTCAATTTGAATTTTTTTGGTTAACTCATCCCTCTTTTCAGGACACTATTCGTAATTGGTGGCTCAACATGAAGATGGAAGGCCGATAAAAAATGGTCATCTTTCACAAGAAACTAAAGATGCTCAGATCCTAGCTGCCAAATTGGAACAAGGCAACTTTTGGAAATATATTTACGGCCAAGAGTGAGCTGGAAAAAAACCTGGAGAACATCCAAAAGGACATTATGGAACAGGGACATATCGAAGAGCTCAAACAAAAGGAAAAAGAAAATCTCAATCAGTTGGACATCTGCTGCGAGCAAGAAGAAATTCTGTGGAGGCGGAAATCCAGAATCAATTGGCTCAAAGAAGGGGAGAAAAACACCACATTCTTCCACCGAACCACTATTCAACATAGAATGCACAACAAGATAAATACCTTAAAATCTGCAATAAGAATTGATATTCGAGACCAAGAAGAGATTGAGCAAGAGCTAGTTAATCATTTCAAGGCCTTTCTCACTGAAGATGATGATGAAAGGTCCTAGACCATAAGGAGGGTTACCAACCACATCCCCTCCATCCTCACTACTGATCATAATGCCACTCTCATGAAGGAAATATCTATGGCTGAATTAGAGGCTGTTGTCAATCAGATGGAAGAAGGTAAATCCCCTGGACTGGATGGCTTCACCATCAACTTCTTTCATTATTGTTGGGAAATCCTAAAACATGAGGTTTTAGAATTGGTTGAAGAATCTAGATCCAAACAGTGGTTACTCCCCGCACTCAATGCCACCTTTATCACCCTCATCCCCAAAGATACTGGTTCCAGCACCCCTGATAATTTCAAGCCCATCTCCCTTTGCAATGCGTTCTACAAAATTATGACCAAAGTTGTAGCTAACCGCCTTAAGGTGCTCCTACCAATCTTGATCTCACCTGAACAAACTGGCTATGTGGAAGGGAGCCAAATCCTGGATGGAATCATACTTTCCCATGAAGTGATTCATTCTTTAAAAACCACTAAAACCCCTGGGATGCTGGTCAAGCTTGATATATCAAAGGCCTTTGACAAGATCAACTGGAAATTCATTGAGAAAATGCTCTTGGCTTTTGGATTTTTTCAAGATTGGACCAATTGGGTCTTGTCCCTCACCTCTACCGCTTTCTTCTCCATCCTTGTCATACCCCTCCCCTACCTTCTCCCCCTCCAGAGGCATCCGTTAAGGGGACCCCCTCTCCCCCTTCCTCTTCATTCTCATGGCCGAGGGACTAGGCAGAATGCTTAAGGTCGAGATCTCGATTCGTACCCTCTGGGGCATTTCCTTACACGGCAACCCCCCCACAGCTTATCAACAATTTGTGGATGAAAAATGACTTTTTGGGTACTCTTCTGTCCAGGAGGCCTCAACCCTCAGATGTATTTTGCAGACCTGCTCAAAAGCCTCAAGAACCACTGTGAACCTTAAAAAGTCCCAGATTTTCTTCTTCCACATAGACCCCGCCATGCAAAGAAATGGCTCTCGCATCCTAGGCTAGTCTACTGCCTCCCTCCCCTCCAAATACCTGGGTGATCCTCTCTTCGACTCGGCCATTAAGCACTCCTCCTGGAGAATAACTCCTTGACAAGCTTGAAAAACAAATTTCCTCTCAGACTTTCCGCTCCCTTAACCTGCCCAGCAGAATTTTGCTTTTGAAATCTATTCTTCAATCCATGCCTCTTTATCTCTTCTCAGTCCTTGCCGCCCCAAAGTGGGTCCTTAAATTAATGAGAAAGTTACAAAATTCTTTCCTTTGGTGGGGATACCACAATAATCGCAAGTGGGCCGTGGTGAAATTGGGTACTCTATGCATGCCTAAAAGACAATGAGGCCCTGGGCTCAAAGACCCGATAATCAACAATCAGGTCTTCTCGGCTAAAATCTGGTGGAAATGGGTCACGGATACAGTCTCCCCCTGGAGCCTTCTATGGAACAGCAAATATTCCCCCCTATGGACGGTGCAACTATGACCAAGATCCCCCAGGATCTCAAATCTGGAGAGCTTCCAACTGTAAAAGAGCCCTCATTCAGTAGCACAGTTTTTGGGAAGTCAAAGATGGCCAACATGCAAATTTCTGGTTTGACTCTTGGAAACAACTTCCCTACCTCCATACTCTCACTCTCTCGCTGGAACTCCAATATCATTGCGCACAAAATAGACATCTTGCAATTCAGGACTACTGGACACCTTCTGAATCCAACAAAATCCGCAAATGGAAACTGCATGGCCAATGGACCCCACCTGTTCCTGTAGACAACGTTGAGTAGCTCTGGCAAGATCTTCAATTCAAACAAATCAGACTTAGTCATGATCCTAATATCCTTCGATGGGGGCACCTCCAGGCTGGAACATTCTCCACTAAAGAGGCTTACCACATTCTCACTGGAAATCCGGAAGAGCAACTGAATCCCATCAGGAAAAAAATATGGGAATCTCAATTCTGGCCTAAAGTCTCCTCCTTCCTCTGGCTCTTAGCCCACAGATGCATCCTAACCTGGGATAAAATCCAAACAAGAGGCATCCACGGGCCCTGAAGGTGTTCCATGTGAAGAACTCAACCTGAAACCGTTGACCACTTGCACAGCTCTTCCGAAGTTGCCAATGCAATCTGGGACAAAGTGGCCCAACTCTGCAATCGCACCAACAGAATTAGAGAAGACATTGTCCAAACCATTTCCAGCTGGGATCCTACTCCCTTTCAGGGTGCCATTGTTAATCATCTTTGGGAGCTCATCCTAGGAATGGTGGTGTGGAATATTTAGAAGGAGCAAAAAAGAAGAATCTTTGACTCCAGGAAAAAGAAGCCTCAAGAAATTTGGGCCACCCTCATCATCAACCTTCAGGAAACTCTCTCCTTGAATATCTGGAGCTCCCATAATTTCCCCACTCTCCCTACTGAAAGAACCATCTTTTCAAACTAGAACCTCCTCCTTCATCCCACTCCCTGCATTCTTCGCAACTCCCCTGCCATCACGCCTAGGCCGGAGCACTGGAGCAAGCCCCCCCTGCTTTCTTCAAACTCAACTTCGATGGAGCTTCCAAAGGTAATCTTGGTGCAGCTGGATTCAGAGGAGCAATTCAGGATGATTCTGGAACCATTAAGCACATCTTCATGGGCACCATTGGCCACGACACCAACAGTGCAACTGAGCTCACTGGTCTTCTTGAAGGTCTCAAATGTGCCCACCGACATGGTTTACTTACCCTCATCATTGAAGGAGACTCTAAGATTATTCTCACTCTTTTCAACCGACTTCACAATGGGGCCAGGGTGGAAAAAATTTCTTCAAGTTGGAGTTCAGCGCAGAGATTGCAAGAACTAGTAGCTACCATCACTCTTGCTAGCTCAATTTCCTTCCAACATGTCAGAAGAAAAGCTAATGCGCTTGCAGGATACCTTGCCAATGAAGGGGTAACCTACAACGATGCCTATTATGAAGATGCTCTCACTTCCTTAACATCCAGGACTATCACCCTTCAGTGTCAAACTATGTCCAATTTTGACCTCATTCCCCCGGATGCAGGTGATGTAAGCGGACACGGCATTAGGAATTGGCCAGACATGATACCTGGACACGAGTTTCAGCCAAGTGGCAGTGCTGAGGTAAGGAAAGAGCATCATCCAAGTGGCAACGCTGAGGTAAGGTAGGAGGTAAGACATGATTTCGAAGCGACGTCAAGTCACTGGGAGCATTAATCTTCTGGCCTTCGATGTCGCCTCATCCAGCTTGGCCTACACCAGCCCCATGGCTCTCAAGCGTGTGAGGTTCTATCAGCCAGCGAACTGGCATCTATGTCTGTCCTACAACATTTCGTCTTGGCTCAAGGCCATGCTCATTAGCATTCTCATCATTCTTATCTAGGCTTCTCATCATTCTACTCCAGCACCCCTCAAGCTCCTATTTGTTAGCATCTACGTTACCCTCACCATGGGTTGGCCGAAAGGTACCAATGGCGGAAAGAAGATGGATGCCCACGAAAATGAGCAAACCAGGAAAGGTTACAGTCCTGAGATTTCCATTCTAGTCCGTCTACTTGTAGACAATTGGGAGGCTCAAATTATTGTTGACATTCTCTCCAACATGAACCACGAGAAACCATGGGACCCCTACTGGTTGGTAAAAAACATGCTGGGTGAGCTCATGGATGACATGCTGCCCAATTGGGCCACTGCTTGACATGCCACTCAGACCCTGAGAGCTACCCTGCAAAATATGGAAACCACTCACAACAACCCGGAGAATACCCTCAAATGGGACTCCTATGCTCCCACTTGTCACCTCCGTCGTGACCTTCGTCTTGGAAGCAGTGCTCTTAGCGCCACTCCCTCTTTGTTCATAAACGAGGCAACACTTGGAAATTTGTCTAGTACTCCTAGCATTATAGCTACTACACTTGGAAATTTGGCTACTACTCCTGGAAAGGCTTGGAACAACCCAGCAGGCAAAGATCTGTTTCCGCCACAAGGCAACTCTCAGAAAGGAAAGGAGCCAGCTCGTGTGTCCTTCCCCATCCCCTCAACCCTGGGGCCAATTATTGCCAAGCGCACTCGCAATGAATCTAATAGCTGCATTCTCGCAACTAGAAAGACTTCGCCCCTACCCATCAAGCTACCTGCACACGACACTCGGCCTCTAGTGAAGAACACTCTGCCACCTATGAAAGGTATTCTGCCACCTGCGAGGAATGAGGAGGACACCACATTCTACAGCTGCCCCATCCTTGAGGAAACCCCTTTTGATGCTGAGGCTCCTTCTGCTTCTGGTTAAGAAGGTTTTTCTGTGGTTTATTTTATGTCTTTTTCTTTGTTTTTCTATGCATCGGGCTGTTAGTTTTTCTACATCCTTCATGGCTCCGACTACTCTACCTGTTCACCCTGGTCTCCCTATACTCGGCAAGGTCTTTTTGTTTATTTTGGGTATGAACGACCATGGCTCTGTTGATCTTCAAGGTTGGCATCTTCTGATAAGACCACCTCATACTGTAACTACTACTGTATTTTTACTTCTCCCAATTTAATAGAATTTGCAGCAATTACAAAAAAAAAACTTTATAAACAATCCTGAGATTGCTATGATCACTTCACACACAGAAAGCAGGAATAAACTTCATAATCCCGAGACCGCAACAAGCAGAAATAAACTTCATAATCTCGAGACCGCAACAAGCATAAATAAACTTCATATGCAATCCTGAGATCACAACCATCATAACTAACATTACAAGCAATCCTGAGATCGCAGCAAGCAGGAATAAACTTCACAAGAAATTCTGAGATCAATTGATCACTTCACATACATAAACATAAATAAAATTTACACGCAAACCTGAGATCGATTGAGCACTTCACACGCAAAAGAATAAATAAAATTTACAAGCAAACCTGAGATCGATTGATCACTTCTCTTGCAGAAGCATACCTAGACTTTACAAGCAGACCTAATATCGATTGATCACTTCACACACAGAAGCATAAATAGACTTTACAAGCAGACCTGAGATCGATTGATCACTTCACACACAGAAGCAATAAATAGACTTTACAAGCAGACCTGAGATCGATTGATCACTTCACACACATAAGCATAGTTAAACTTTATAAGCAATCCTGAGATCGTTGTGATTACTTCACAGGCAGAAAGCATAAACTTTTCTGAGATCCCTGTGATTACTTCACAGGAAGAAAGCATAAACTTTTCTGAGATCGTAGCAAGAAATAAGTAATAAACTGAGCCAATGACTATTAGATCGCAGCAAGAAATAAGTAATAAATTGAGCCAATGATTATGATATCTCAAAGGAAAATCAACCAAACAGTACAATGTAGGAAAATACAGGCATTTTATAACATAGCGTAACGATCAAAACTTCCTATCTATAAAGCAAAGATCCTCCTTTTATTCTCAAATGCAGAAATCAATTAACATGATAAGATCATTAACAGACATAGCAGAGATTGATTTCCATAAAGCTAAGTTACCGGTGTTAACTGGTTGATCGGGTTCATTCCTCCTAACACAGTAGTGCTAGCTGTCTCTCATACAAAGAGTGGTGAGCTCCTTTCGAGATCCATGCCGCTCCCCGCGCACAGAAATCGATAAGCATTTAAGCGCATAGGTAGAAAGATACCCCACATATAGAGGTCATCATCTATCTTACTGAAGGGATTGCTTCTATTAATCCTAACGCTGAGTTGAGATTGTTCGGCGTCCCTTAACTTTCACTCGAAGGAGAGACCTTCCTTTTGATAAACTGACAAATGTCAACTGAAGTTTTTACACACTGCCAAATGGCAGTTTAGAAGGTATGGTTGTTCCTTCGGGGAGACAAGTTTCCCTAGATCTCACTAAAAGAGATTTCCCACCCCGATTACCAAACCTTTTACTTAATTATGTACTTAAATTCCACTTGTTTTCCATACCTACTCTAATTTATAGTGAAGACTTTAAGAAATGAGTCATCACTCATTAAGTTTTATTGGTTCGACTTTCCCATAAATAATCTATAGCTATTATATTCCAATTTCATAATGAAACTTATATTAGCTTGTCATTTTTGCTTTGTCATATAAGGGAAACTTCCCTTTATAAAATGGAAACTAACAAGAATATATATATATCAATCTATATATATATTTATATAGATTCATCAATAATTAATGTTATTAGGATAACCTTCTTTCTAGGCAAATTCCTTTACTCAATACTTAATATATGTGTGTGTGTGTGTTATTAACTTTAATAAATGCTTGCAGATTACCAATTTTATGCTTAGGACTAACCCTAACTTTTTAGGATGACACCTAAATTATTTTTAGAGTAACAAGTGAACATTCACTGTTCCCCTCTCTTCCTGTGCCTCGGGATATAAGATGAGACATGTAATCAATGCAAGGCTTCCTACCCTTCACCTCTCCCTGCCCTAGTGGATTCATCCCCTTATCGTTAGGTTGCATCATGACTTCAATCTCCTACATTTTGCATTCCAAGTTACAATACAAAACTTACAATGTTTGATGGCGAGGCCTTGGCCTTGAGCTCCTCACCAGAAACAAGTACAATTACATTTACATTTACAAA
>NWUY0300007214.1:57275-68387 GCA_004151065.3 Larix sibirica
AAACCAAATTAATTAAGAATAAGTTAAAAAGAATTAAAAGCATAGGAAAATGATCTTAAAAAAGTATATACACTTTTATTTATTTTCACATAATATATGTTATAAGAGTGTATAAAAGAAAATCACAAAAAGAAAAACTAAATTAACTAAGAATAAGTTATAAAGAATTAAAAGCATAGGAAAATTATCTTAAAAAAGTATATACACTTATATTTATTTTCACATAATGTATGTTATTATCGTTATTTACAAATTTTGTGTTTTGTTTTTTTAGGATAATGGTAGGGTTCAACATGCTTAATGGAGAAAAGATCATTCCTTGTTTTCTTTGTTTTTTAAAATAACAATAAGCTTTTAATGAGTTCGTTTAAAAGAAAAAAAAAAACATAACTGCANNACATCTGCATCTATCATTTTGTTTTTCTCTTACGTATACGATTGACCATCCACTCTAGCCGTGCACCCTCCCATCGATGCAGTAGGTTGGATATCTTCGTCAATGCATCCTGATCTTTTTCCAGCTCCAGGAAACTCTCCAAAGAGGTTCTTAAGGTGTTTTCTTTCCTCTGCAAATTCGTTGTGTCGAATATTGGGGGCATGTCATGTGTAACTGCTTTCGGCTAAAGAGGTGGTTGCCTCAACTGCCTTATTGCTTCCTTTGTTTTCAAAAAAATGTCCCTTTATGCTTTCGCATCAAATGTGACGTGTTTTCTTATTGTCGGTCAGACACTAGCCTGTGACCTATTAGGCCCCGTCACAGCTCCTCGAGTCACGATTCCGACAGTCGTGTTTTGACTTCTAACTTCTATTGAGATCTTCTATACCGCTGGCGGATTTTGATTTTGATTTTGATTTTGCGGAGATGGGGACAGGTTTTGAGTTTTCCACTTCGCGATGAGATGAGGATAGTCTTTGACCCCATGGTCCATACCGCTGCAATAAGTGCACTGTGGTACTAGATTCGGGAAATCCCTTTGATAATGCCCATGCTGCCCACAATTGTAACATATGATGGGTCCCTCACCTCGTACAAAAAATTCTCCTTGGCCGACACCAACACCTCGGCCACTGCAGAACCCCCCTCTAAGTCCTCGCGGTGGCCCGTATGGAGGGTACTATGGTTGAGCATACTGCGGCTGTGGATATTACAATTGACCGTATTGCGGTTTTTGAAATTGCAGTTGAGGATATGTTGGTTGGACATATTGCGACTTACCATACTGCGACTTCTCATATTGTGGTTATAGAATATATTGAGGCTACGGTTGACTATACTGTTGNGAGGATAAATCCCTTCCCTATCCTATTTTACTTCATTTTTGCAAGACACTTTTTTCTTTGAATCTTGGGATCTCCTCCTTGCTAGTGCTTCCATCCAGGGATTTCATGGAGAAGGTTTTCACTGATGGTGACAACTCTTCACCACCATCCATTGGTTTCTTTTCAGTATTCCTTTATGATTTTCTTTGGTTAACCTCTCTCCTTATGTTTTGACATGTAGGTTGAAGGGTTTCTATTGGATTGTCTTTTGTTTTATTGCAAGTTTCATCGATACCAAACGTTAATTTAGGGTTTACGAAGAAAATCAACCTTTCTTTTAGCCACCATATTCTAGAACTAGCATGGCCCTTTGCTAAAAAAATTAGACCATTTCCTTTCTATCTAGTTTTTCCTCCCTTGTTGCATTTTTTATGAGTTTTGATTTTGCTTCTGGGTTTTGTTCTCAGGGTTTTATTTATTTTTCAAATCTAGAAAAGAAATTTCTTTTTTTAACAAAAAAAATTGATTTGAGGGAGTGGCAGACCTTAGGGATCATCCCCCTCCCTATGGTCATGTCAGCCATGCACTTAATCATTACGGCCTGCATGGAAACGACAACTTGCGTTTCTAGGGACAACCCCTTAGAGAGGCTTACCCATGGTAGCCATTGTTGCTAGAATTCCAATTTCTTTTTGCTTATTATTTTTTTTATTTTTTTAACCCTATTTTTGTCAAATAAATAATCCTTCAAATTTTATTTATCTTTTTTAATTTCAAAAATCCCCCCCTTAGAATATTATAAATATAACCCAAAAAAAAATCTCTTTAATATATAGTGAATAGACACCTTGAAAATTTAAGGGCTTTTTAGGAAATCTAACCCTCTCATTTGTTTAACTTTCCCCTTACATGTTTTGTTACAAGTGTTGTAGCGGTAGGTTTACTAAAAAGGACGGAGCCTACATCCCTCACTAGATTTTCTCTTGTAAGTAGTTTACCAAAAGGATGAAGGCCACATGCCACATTAGGTTTTTTTCTTGTAAGAATATTAACAAAAGGATAGATGCTACATGCCTCATTATATTTTCTCTTGTAAGTAGCCCCTCCATGGCTTGTTGAATCTTAGTCATGAAGTAAGGAATTTAGTTTCAATTGATGGTTGATCTAGGTGTAATTACTATTTCTAAAACAGTGTACTGCTGCATTAAGGCCGATGGGTTAGCTTGAGTGGTTGACTGTTGTGAATTGCAAGTAGTAGGTCATCGGTTCAAGACCCCGGGTTGGTTTCCTATATGAATATTGTGGGTCTTAATCAGTGTGTTCATCAAGTAAGGTTTCCAAAACTGCAATATAAAAATTTACCCCAAATACCATCCTCAAAATGAGGGGAAGTACCCACAGGTTTTCTTGTGATGTGCATTCCATTTAAAAACAATGTACATATGCAAGAAGGAATAAGAAAATTAGGCTTTTGATAAATAAATTTTATGAGTTATGTTCCTAGCTTAAGTAATCAGTTTGTACACTATTTTTTTTTTTTGTATTTCTAAACTTGTAAATCTTCAATATGTTTATTCCTTCAATAATTTCATATATGCGCTCAAGGCTCTAGTTTTAGAACAACCACTATGGAAAAAAAACAAGAGCTATGGAACCATGTGTAACAACCCTATTCACCAATGGGTGTTATTAATTGATTTAATCTAATTCATTATTTCTTTATAAAACATAACTTTTTTTGTCCATTCAACATGTATAATTTTTTTAGAATAGTTTCTAAGCTCACAACTCAATTTCTTTATTTTCCTATTGTTACTCTCAGAACAAATCTTAATACTAAATATATTTAATATAATTAATCAATTATAATTAACTTTTAAAAATTTAATTAGAAATTATCTAAATAAAACCAAGAAATAATAGATCACCTCAGATAAAATATTTGAATTAGAAATCTAGTCCAATCCTTAACAGTTGATGAATCAAGGGTTACGTAAACGAGGATTAATTCTCTTAGCTAACTAGTATCTTATCTAGCTATCTAGTTCTAGGAAACCTATGAGTTTTTTATATTTCTATTCCTGCAACTCTAAGAACAACAATCATAATAACTAGAAGCCTCAAGTTTCAAAGATTAAGATTCCAGTTCAAGTTTCTAAAGTTCAGTATTCCTCCCCTCAATATTTTCCCTTCTCCAATAATAATTCTCTCCAAAGGGAGAACCACTAACCCATCTCTCAAATCCCTTTTATCCAATTTTCCATTTCCTTCCCAACCCTTTGATAAGGGCCCTACGAAGGTCAAAATATAATATATATTAATTCACCTACCTAACATTAGTAACCTGACAATCTACTTAGTAACGTAAAATCATATCTACTAGTGATCCTTCCATCCAACAACGTAAAATCATATCTACTAGTGATCCTTCCATCCAACAACGTGAAAGTAAAGTCATCGGTTGGGTGGACTGTCCAACACTTAAAAAGGTTGTCGGTAAAGCGAATGCTGGTATTATGGGTAAATCCTTTTGTTATGCTTCGACAAATTCAAGCGGTGCTCATGCGTCCACGAGACGAGCCATCCGACGTTCAACCTCCCAAGGTGGAACATGGTGAGCCATCCGACGTCCAGAAAGTTATCCAAGGTGTCGAGTATTATGTTCCTTCTCTTGTCATTTTATCAGATGATGATTAGTGTTAGCATGGTCAGTTTTTCCAAGTTTCATAATTATAGTCTTTTGACTTTGGTTTTTAATGGTGGCCATAACACCTGCCATGTGGGGGATATTTGCAAATACTTTCTCAACTCAAGGTCTTGGAAGTCAGTCTAGTAGAATAGTTTGTCTTTTTTTGTCCAATTGATAGTACTGCTACTTGCAACTAACATGTAGACTTGACTCTAGTTTCCTTATGGATTTTTCCTCTTTGTACAGTTTTTTAGCTTTTTTAGTAGAGTTCGAACTTATAAAAAAATGAAATGAAAAATTCCTCTAATGCATATTTCATGTATGGTCACATAACCAAACATACAAGGAAGTAATAAAATAAATGCAACACTTAACCATCCTACTAACTTAGCCACAATAATCTAGTGTGAATTAAACATCATACTAATATTATATTAAAAGTATTAAGAAATCAAGCACAAAACTAAGGTGACATAACTAATTCCAATACACCATCCATAACTATTCCAAATCGTCATTCCTTCCTAACCTACTTCCATCTTTTAACAACATATCCTTTCATATATTGGATATACTAGAGCATTAACTATATTGACAT
This sequence comes from Larix sibirica, assembly GCA_004151065.3. Taxonomy (NCBI): domain Eukaryota; kingdom Viridiplantae; phylum Streptophyta; class Pinopsida; order Pinales; family Pinaceae; genus Larix; species Larix sibirica. The sequence continues at coordinate 61,823 of NWUY0300007214.1, forward strand.
AACCTAGATATAACCTATAGGAGGAAGTGTCCCTTTCATTGACCTAACTTCCCCAACAAGTAACAAGTAGTTGCAATCACAAATCTTGGAGGGCATGGCTTAAAACAACCCTCCCACGACTCTAGGTTTTAGAGAATAAATGGTGGGTAATACCTTGACCCCTGCTAATGGAACTAGGTTCAACCCCCTATAAACAATCATATTGTGATGTTGTTGTTGTTCTTAGAGTTACATCATCGAATGTCCAATTTTGGAAACCATGTTTCGTGTTAAAACATGCAGTGGCCCACATATCATAGCAATGTATTGAACCAATAATTATCTTATGAATTAATGCTTCATAGTTTACCCATTTCTCTTTTGATGTCAATAACATCATAGTCACTTTAGTACCACAAGTATTTGTCTATTACTTAGCCCCTATAACACCTAGCTTAATTTTATCAAAACATAAGATCATGCATAACCATTCGTTGTTTCCAAGTAATTACCAATTTACCAATTGATAAATGATGTAAATAAGTTAATTTATTTATCATGTGCATGACACCCATTTATTCATTTAAATATAACTTAAACTAGATATATACATGCACCATATCCTTCCATTTAGATTTTCATGTTGGAAGTAGATCATACAATTGTCATCATTAATAACATAAACAATAAACTTAAAACATAATTTCCACAAGGCAGGTCCATAAATCCACAAATATAGTTTTTTCAATCAAGCTCAGTCCAACAGATAATAAACAAATAAATTTGATAAATGTCATAATGATGTTTATATTTCAAGTCAAAATATGAGGCATTACACTGGTAATAAGGTGGTTATGAGAGTACTTTAATATACATATGGATATAGGTATTCGATGGGTGTATTCTAATCTACTCCTGGATATGGATATAGGGAATTTTGAAAGCACAATAAGAAGGAATGATGGTGGTTTTAAATGGTAGAGGAAGCAAGAAGAATGATGAGAATTAACATGTGAAATATTTATAATATTTTAGGCCCAACATACTAGGGTTAGAAATAAAAATGGGTATGAAAAATATCATGAAAAAATGGATACTTGGGATATCTAGTGAAAACAAGGGTATTTTAAATTGCAAAGGTGTATTTGGAAAAGGGTTCAACAAATATTTTTTTGGAAATAGAAAATGAATTGAAGGTATTATCTTATGTCTCACAAATGAAAATGATATTCCAAAGGCTTACTAAGTGAAGTCCACTTGACCAAGGCACATTGCTCATCTCCTTGTTGAGTTTTCCCACTTTGATTTACCTATGTATATATAATGTTATAATGTTGATGGTGTGATCATTTTATTCATGTAGCTTCCTTTTATATTCTCAATTCATTTCAATATTTTGAGTGATATACTTATAATATTAGATTTAATCATAAGCAAACAATGAATAGTAGAGAATAACCTCACAGTGTTTTGTAATAACATTTAAGATCTATTGTGAAGATCTATCATGTGGAATATCTATGAAAGTTTGTAAATCATCATATTAGTATCAAAGTAGTTTTGTTTTGTGTTTTTTGGAATATTACAAGATCCAAGAAGAATTGAAGTCTCAAACCCTAGCCATGTTGAATGAATACATTAACATCCCAAAGGATGGTTTATAGGAAATATTTAAAATATTGTCAGTACAAGTCCCCATCATCTTTAGCAATATGGACATATTAATTTTATCTCTAAAGAGAAAGTTCCTACCTTTCAAGAAACTTAGCAATTTAACTCAAACATTCTCTCTAATGGGAAATATGAAGATAAAGAAGAGCTCGAGAAAGAGAGACCGAGTTCCATCACACCTTTTTAGCCTTTAGTCAAATTGGAGAGATAGTGGTGATCAAGCCCTATCAAGGTGAGGTCAATATTGTGAAGTTGAATCAATGGTTTCAATAGTTAATGTCTGGTTTAGTGTGCATAACATAGGAGAAAAGAAATTATAAGATATAATTTTCTTGATTGAAGCTAGAGGATCAAATCTAATCTTTATAGAAGGCATATACATAGACACTTGGACAAGAGGGTTATAAACCGATAACTAAGTGGGAAGTGTTTAAAACTCTCACCAAGTTCTAGTTTTACCCTATTGGATACAAAGAGGAATAATGGATTTGTTGAGTACTAGTGGTAGAAGCAAGGGCGGAGTGTGCAACAATACATCACTAAGTTAACAAAACAAATCATTCAATTGGGAATATATCCCCGAAACCCATATACAATCCTCAAGTTTTTGGGTGGTTTACAAAGATATCTAAGGTGCATCTAAGGAGGGGAGTGATGTTATTTAATGAGTATCTCATATCATGTTGACTTAAGCATATGGGATTTGTTGCATTAAGGTCATCTCAAACTCAAAATTTGTTATAGCTTACTAATTATATCATAGTCAAATACTCTTTATCTTGTAATGTGGGACATATTCTCTAGGTAATATATTGTAGGTGACATATTCTCTAGGTAATACATTGTAGGTGACAACTAACTATTATTATTATAGCATTTAAGATAGGTGGTATTCATTTTTATCCATCCTTTTGATTTTTTGTTGATTTCTTGTTGATTTCTTGTTCATACAATATTTTAGATTTCTTGTTGATTTCTTGTTCATATATTGTTTATTTAAGTAATTTTAATCCCATGTTCATATAATCTTAATAAAAAATTAGAGTGTGAGAATCAAACCCAAAACGTTGCATTCAACTAGGACTAATGAGTTATCTACCAATGAGTTGCATGTACTTTCATGATGGACACCCTTATAGTAAATCTAAAGATGTGAATGTCTACCTTGACCAATATTTTAACGAGTATTGACCAAAAAAAATTGTAATAGAGGTCCAGGTCAAAATCACAAAGGATGTTGAAAACTAGAGAGGTGGGAATCAATTTAGGGACCTATCGCCACTTGATTGGCTGCTCTAAAACTTAGAGAATTTAGGAATCAAACCTAGAATCGGCCACCACCCAACTAGTTGCTCTATCATTAAGCCCAATGAAGTTGAGCACCCTTGCCTATATTGTCTCCATTAAACATATTTAACATAGGATTAACTTATTAAAAAAATTCAACAAGTTCAAGCTATGTAGTTTTAAATTAAGATGTAACCACCAAACAGGAACCGATCATGAACTATAGTAATCACCACCAAAATTATTGATTGCAGAAAGTGTTGAGTAATGTAACATGAATTTTGGTAAGGATAAGGAGTCATCACGTTTATTCCAAAGGTCAACATAGACTCTAACAAGACAAGCCAAAACCAATGATGGATGAAAATAGGCTTATATTCTATTTTTTAAAAGATTCAGAAGTAGGTAAATGAGGCCATTGGGAAAGATGAGAACAAAATCAAATGACTATATCCCATGACAAAATCATAAAGAAAAAATAAATCCATAAAAATTGATTAGATGAGCAATACAAAGACAAAATTGGAAACCCTCCACCTTCCAATGCTGAGAATCTTTGGAAACATGTTTTGAAATTGTGGGTCTTTTTTCTTATTCAATGACCTATTATGTCGTGTTCTCGAGGTGGGGTAGGTCCAAGGTAGATGAAAAAATGTGGATGGGGCTAAGGAGAAGCCAGTCTTGTCTAGGCTTTGTGGATACCAGCTCTAACTATCACAAGCTCTGTTCTTTTCATGTGCGAGAGGCGTATGTTATAACATTTAATGTTATAAGATTATATGATATAACATATAACATTATAATATTAAATGTTATATGTTATACCATATATGTGGAAACCACAACTTTTTGTAAGTGGAAGGATGGTTTTTTTTACTCCATTCCACTCATATCAAGGAAAATGGGAAACCAAAAATTCATTTGGTCTCCTCACTTCTTCTTTATGCATGAGCATGCTTGTAAGTCCAAGTATGAGTCTACTTAAAAAAGCTAAGTCAAGTCCAAATTTCCTCTTTATTTGACTATTTTCTTGTCTTTTCACCATAAACTCCCTTGTGCTATGGTTATCTATGCCATGTTGATCACCTTAGTCTCCACCTTCCCATCATGCTTCATGTGCACATTGAATTTAATTTTCTTTGTTGTCTTCTCATCATGCAACTTGTGTTGGAAACCCCAACTTTTTTCTTACTGGAAGGATGGTGGCTTGTTTACTCCATGTCACTCATCTCAACAAAAGTGGGAAACCCCAATTTGTTTAGTATCCTAAATTATTCCTTGTGCATGGGCATGTTTGTGAGTTTGGGCACAGGTCTACTAAATAAAGATAATTTGAGTCCAAAGGCTCTCCTTATGTGACATATTCTTTCCAGTTCACCACATTCTCCCTTGTGTTATGGTTTCCTCCACCTTATTGGTTTCCTTGGTCTCTTCCTTGCCATCACAATTCATTTATGTGTTTTGTTTCACTTTTCCTTTGGTCTTCTAAGTACATAACTCCATGCCACAAACTCAATGGAAGTTGGAACCCGAACTTCATGTGGTCTCCTCACTTATTTCTTATGCACGGGCATGCTTGTAAGTTCGACATGGCATGAGTCTACTCAAAAAATCTAAGTCAAGTCCAAAGGCCTTCCTTATTTGATAATTTTCTTGTTTTTTCATCACAAGCTTTCTTGTGTTGTGGTTTCCTCTACCCTATTGGTTGCCTTGGTCTATGGCTTAACACTGCACTCCATCTCCTCTGTGTGTTTCAGTTTTCCTTTGGTCTTCTCGACATGCAACTTGTGTTAGAGACCCCATTTTTTTGTAAGTGGAAGGATGGTGCCTTGTTTAATCCATGCCACTCAACTCAAAGAAAGTAAGAAAACCATAGTTCATTTTGTCTCCTCTCTTCTTTCTTGTGCATAGGAGTGCTTGCAATTTTTAGCATGAATCTACTTAAAATAACTAATTTGATTCCAAAGACCCTCCATATTTGACAACGTTTTTGTCTTTTCACCACAAACTCCCTTATGTTGTGGTTTGCTCCACCTTATTGGTCACCTCGGTCTTTGTCTTTACATATCCCCTCACCTTTATATTATGCTTTATTTTTCCTTTGGTCTTCTCAACGTTCAACTTGTGTTGAAAGCCCAAAAAAAAATTAGGTGGAAGGATGGTGACTTGTATACTCCATGTCACTCGTTCACAAGGAAAGTTGGAAACCCCAAATTCATATATTTTTGAGTTTTAACCAATTCATCATCAATTAAGAAAAAAATGGTTAATCCAATGGTTGTCATCCTTGGGAATAACCTGCTTAGAGCAAGTCCCACTTATGGTATATTTGACATACTCACCTTTTATCATGGGTGAAATCTCCATGTATATAAAATTTTGCATATTTTAAAGCAACTCATTAGGTGGTTGTGATGGACAGTGGAACAATATAAAATTTGTTTCTCAGTGAAATGTTATGGGTCTCCCAATGAGAATCCCTATAGTTGTATTATTAAGATGCTAAAGAAAGGACTTATAGGAAATCCTATACTTCATCCTTCATAATGTAATTACTCTTATGGGAATGGTATTATATTATTCTCTAATATCCATGATGAAATTGTACAACACATAACCATGAAAACTTAATGAAATCTATACTCAAGCCACATAAAAGACAGAGACAATAATGTCAAACTGTATTTTCAGAATGGGTTAAGTTATTTGCATAGATTCAATAGGTATAGAAGTTTGGAGTAATTTAGAGAATGTTCATGAATTGTTGAGGCATTCTCAATCCAATATAATCATTATATGTTGTTAGATTTGTCCTAAATAGGATAGGGTGAGGACACGGTCCTAAAAGTTGATCCCTTGTATTTACAATAATTTGAAAATTCTAATTCATAAAAGTTGAGAAACGTTATCTTCTAGAAAAAATTCTTAATGCAATGGTTGTCGTCCTTTGGGATAAACTACTAAGAGTGGATCCGACATATGGTCTATATGACATTCTCACTTTCTATCGAGATGAAATCTCCATGTATATAAATTCTTTCATTTTTTAAGGAAACTCATTAGATGGTTGTGATGGAGAGTGGGCATTTAGGTGAAGACACTACTTATAGATGAAATCTCCATGTATATAAATTCTTGCATTTTTTAGGAAACTCATTGGAGATGGAGAGTGGTCATTTAAGTGTAGACACTACTTATAGGTACCTAAAATCTATTTGACAATACTTAGGATGATGGAATTTTAAAATAATGGATAATGTTTCACCTCATATAATGCAACTTACTTTGGAATTTGGGATTTTCTCAGTATAAAGTTTGCAGAAGAGTATTTTTTATTGATATTCCTATCCAATGCATTCATTTGATTTATTTTTCTAAATCTTATTACTTCATTTCTATGTCCCTTTAGATGTATACCCACCTACAAATTTGTTAAGTTTTAATCAAATTCACAACAAGANATTAACAATTGAAACACAGATATGCTTATAATAACATTATTATTCGACCTTGATCCATTGTCACGTGGATTTATAGGGTGTAAGAGGAAATAATTTTAATGCGCTGACTATGTTTGTTGATCCACTTAGAGACTCCCGATCGTCCCAATCAAACCTCAATGTAAGTT
>NWUY0300007216.1:16142-30153 GCA_004151065.3 Larix sibirica
GACCACAAGGACTTCAAGGATTTGGTGGGCCAGTTGTGGCAGGAGCTGGTCCCCCCGGTGGGATCTGGAATGTATTAATTCCAACAAAAAATGAAGGCCCTGAAATCCAAAATCTGTGCCTGGAACAGGGAAGATTTTAGTAATATCTTTCAGATTAAAAGAAGTTGATTGAAGATCTGGAACTCATTCAAAGGAAGGGCATGGAGGAGGGATGGGATGAGGAATTAAGAGAACATGAACATTACCTTCTGGAGCATCTTGAAGCTTGAGAAAGGCAAGAAGAGACTTACTGGAAACAGAAATCCCATATCCAATGGATCCAGGAAGGTGAGAGAAATACAAAATTCTGTCACAATTCTGTTATCCAAAACAGACACAGATAAAAAATTCTCAAGATCCGCAAGACTAATGGGGATCTGGAGGATACCAGAGAAAGTATTGAAGAAGAACTTGTCCACCATTTGAGACCATCCTCAAAGAAGATAGAGTGGATAGGAGTCATGATATCTCTAATATTACTCGCCTTATCACTCGTCTTATTACTCAAGAATAGAACGATTTGTTGGGAAAACCTATCTCCATGCAGGAGTTGGAGGACACTTTGAATCAGATGGCCTTAGGGAAGGCACCAGGGCCGGATGGTTTCACTTCTAACTTCTTTCACTTTTTATGGGACATGATTAAGATTGAAGTTCATCAGATTGTGGAAGAATCTAGACGCAGTGGGGGGGTGCTGAAAGCCTTCAATGCGACGTTCCTTTCTCTTATCCCAAAAGAGGAAGGCGTTGATTCTCCTTGTAAGTTTAGACCGATTGCCTTATGCAATGTGATCTATAAAATTATTTCCAAAGTCATTGCCAACCAAATTAAACCCCTTCTTCCCACTTTGGTCATCCCGGAACAATCTGGATTTGTTGAAGGTAGGAAAATTGTTGATGGTATCATCCTGGTTCAAGAAAACATGCACTCTCTCAAGGTAACTAAGAAACTAGGTATGCTTGTCAAACTTGATATAGCCAAGGCTTATGATAAGATCAACTGGCAATATATGCGATGCATATTGGAGGTGTTTGGTTTCAGCCGGGAATGGATTGATTGGATCATGAATCTGGTCTCCTCCCCTTTCTTCTCCATTCTTCTAAATGGCTCCCCATCCAGGCTTCTTCAGGCATCTTGGGGAATCAGGCAAAGGGGATCCCTTCTCCCCCTTCCTCTTTATCCTCATGGCTGAAGGTCTCAACAAACCCTTACAGTCCCAAGCTAGAACTGGTGGTATCCACAGGCTCCAGCTCCATGCAGGCATGGAGAAACAGACGCACCAGCAGTTTGTGGACGATACCATGTTAATGGGGAACCCTTCAGTCCAAGAGGCCAAGGCCTTTAAGAAATGCCTTGTGCTTTTTGCGAAGGCTTCTAGTCTGTAAGTAGATCCTGGAAAATCTCAGGTCTTCTTCTTCAATACATCTGCCCTGACACAACGCAATATTTTAAGAATTCTTGGTTTCAACCATGGAACACTCCCCACCAAATACCTCAGGGTTCCTTTAGTTGAAGGAACGATTCGCCACGTCTCGTGGCAGGAACTGTTAGATAGAATGAAAAGAAAACTTGCCAGCTGGACTCTTCGCCCTCTAAACCTTCCTAGCCGTCTTATCCTGGTCAAATCTATCCTCCAAGTTATGCTTGTTTACTTCTTCTCAATGCTCTCGGCCCCTAAGGTTGTTCTTAAGGAAATACAGAGCATTCAAAGGTCTTTTCTGTGGGGGTGCAAGGAGGCCAAAGCAAAATTTGCGCTCGTAGGATGGGATAACATCTGTAAACCAAAGATTAAGGGAGGCCTTGGCATGCGCAATCCAGAGATTTTGAGTGAAGTTTATGGAGCCAAAATATGGTGGAGGTGGTGCACTCACAACTCTGAACCATGGGCAAAGTCGTGGCACGTAAAGTATGCCAGGGATAGATATCGCGGCCAGTTAATCAGATATAACGAGGAGAAGCAAGGATCTCACATATGGCTTAAATCTTATGTTGGCAGAAAACTTGTTCCTAACCATTACTTTTCCGAAATCAACAGTGGAGAGTCAGCCAAATTTTGGGAGGACTCGTGGAACCAGCTTCCCAAGCTCGGGGATGATCCCAGGTGGCAGGCCATTATGGATCATGGAATTGCTGTCGGAAAGACTAAGTTCATGCATTACTGGGACCACAATGTTCAGGAGGGACACCGGACCTAGCCCCATGCAGATCGATGGGCAGTGAATACTTTAGTTGAGACCTTGTCCTCTTTTGACTTGTTGCTTCAGGAACGGTTCATTAGGACCAATATTACCTCAGACAAACTCAGGCGGGGTTCTTCTCATAAAGGCACCTTCAGTATCAAAGAGGCTTACGCGATTCGCCTTCATGACGATGAGGAAGTGGAGGAAATATGGGGAAAATTTTGGGGTATGAATTTATGGCCCAAAGTTGCTGTGTTTTGCTGGCTAGTGGTTTGGAAAAGGATCCTAACTAGTGAGAACTTGAGGAAGCGGGGGATTCTTGGGCCCTCTCGATGTCCTCTCTGTTTAAATGAAGAAGAGACTATTGGCCATCTTCTTGATTCAGGTTCTTTCTCCTCCTTGATTTGGGATCGAGGAGCTACCATTTTCAGGAGAAGTAATCGGATCAGAGGACATCCTGATCAATCCCTCAAGTCATGGGATCTAAAAGCCTTCTCGAATCCTATTATCGGAACTCTATGGCAGCTTTTCCCGGGTATGGCGATATGGACAATATGGAAAGAAAGGAATGAACGCATCCTTAGGGATAAGTCTAACAGAGAGGAGGTGGTGTGGATGAAGTTGGTTAGAAACATGGCAGAAACGATTAGGGGCCAACAATGGACTGACAAGGATAAATACCTATCCCCGGGGGATCTGCGTATTGCTGCAGGCTAGGGTTTAAGTCAGTCGGATCTCAATGGTCTCAGATGGAAAGTGGTTGTTTGTCATTCGACTATCCCGGTCCGATGGTCGCCTCCCTCTTCTCCTGGCTTCAAAGTTAATTTTGATGGGGCATCCCGGGGTAACCCTGGCCCTGCCAGTTTTGGCGGGGTGTGCAGGGACAATTATGGAGTCATTCTGAAGGTCTTTTTTGGATCCATCGATCATGATTCCAACAACTCTGTTGAACTCGAAGGCCTCATTCAAGGTCTCAACCTGATCATTTCGGAGGCCTGGTTCCTAGTGATCCTGGAAGGTGATTCCCTGATTCTTGTTCACATGGCAAAGAAATTACTCCAGGGCCAATCGCCAGAGAAAATGTCCTCCAGCTAGTGTCTCCTCACCCGTTTGGAGTATTTGAAGGATTTGCTTACCAACCGTAATGCCATCTCCTTTGCCCATGTAAAAAGAGAGGCCAATAAAGTGGCGGATTTCCTTGCTAATTGTGGCATCGAGGCGGGCCATGCCCTTTCTACTAGTTCCGTGGTAGACTTCCACCCTGCTGACTGGATCAGGACGTCTTGTCACATGGCAGAAGTTGACTTGGAGGGTTCACGACAGCAGATAGCACAGGGGCTCGTTATCCAGGCTAACGACAACAGAAGTGTGGGGGAAGTAACAAGGGAGCCACATGATCAAGCTTGCATCCATTCCGAATGACGCTTGTTGATCCGCTAGTCTTGTCAATTGCCAAGTTGGGGCTCGGTCTTAAATGTGGTAGATTTGTTGAAAAGGGTGGAAGTAGATTTCATTGTACTATCTTTTTCTCATTCATCATTTTCGTTTATGGGCTCGTAAATTTGTTGCAAGAAAACCCGTACCCTGTATCGTTAGTTCATCAATGCGTAGCGTCCTCCATGATTTCGTTTCAAGCTTTTAATATGAAGGGCGGCTCTCGCTCTATCATCGTTCTCTCCATAGTTCCGCCTGCTTGCTGGTATATTGACAATGTAAAGAGTTTTGTGGAGCGTGAGCAGGGGTGGTTTTTCTGGGTTAGACCTCCTGAGCCTCTAATGGATTACAGAATGGCCCCAAAGCACCAGTTTTGCTCCCCAAACCTGAAGAATTCTGGGGTAGATGGGCACCAGACTGGTGGGGAATCTGTTGCGCAAGGCAGCGTTTTTGCGGGTCGTGTAACCTACGCTTCAACCAAAGCCCACCTTCGGGAGTCGGCCTCTTTATTCCATAATCGGATTCCTCCGCCTGTCAAGGACGAAATCGGGGGAATTGAGAAAGATTGTTGGTATACTATTCAGAGTATTCCTCCAGAAGAAATTCGCATGGAAATTAAAGAGTGGGTGGCAGACCCTGGTATTACAGCCGGTCGTGCCTCTCTCTATGATCGAACCCTCATGACATACTGGGTTACGAAGAACCTAATGGTGCATGTTCTAATGGACTCGTACAATAAAAGCAAAGGGGACGAGGAACCGACCAAGTCTTAGAAGACCCATAATCTGGATAACCACGTTATGCATGCGAAGATTGACGCCATTGCCAAGAAAATCAGTCTTACCTTCATCATTTAGGGGAAGGGTGATGCGGACCATGGCAACGTTGCTGGTGGTGGCACCAAGAATTCTCCTGAGAACGCTGGGAATACTGTCAAAATCCAGAATCCACCTTTCGGTCCTCGACAAGCGATGGAAATTTCAGGTAGAAATCCTCCTACTGTCACAATTGATTAGTTTTTGTGTTGTGGTCTATGTTTGGTGTGTCCAGAACTTTTTTTTTGGGTCTGGTCATTCGCATCAGTCGGTCTTTTTGCATAAGCTAGATGGTAAAGGATCTGAACATCTCTGCCAGTGTCTATGTCAAATTCCTGTTTGGTGGATCTTCTGCCGTGAATGTTTCATTTTAAGTCTGTTATGTCTGTCTGATGCACGGATTCCTGTTTGGCTGATATAGGCCGGGAATGCCTACGTCTTTGATGAAACTGTGTGACAAGCTTTGTACTCTTCTTAATCAATAATATATAGTCTTTTTATTTACAAAAAAAAACCTATGCATTGTATTGTCTTGAACTATGCCATGGAATATTAATTTCTCGTTGTACCGATGGGTGTCATTTAAGTTAGTTTACTATGATGTTTTATTATGTTTTTCAACACTGTGATGAGCTCGTATAAGGGATATCTTTGTAACTACTTCTTTGTATCCAAATTGTGTTGACATGCACTACATTTGTGTTGCTTTATCAACACTTGTAATAATTATTAGGGCCCTTCCATTGTTCATTGTTTTCGACCAGAGCATACTTGACACATAAATCATTGTTACAATTCATGTATGTACAATCACTTTGCTATATCAAAAGTGATGCTTATGCTATTTACAATCTCCAATCTCCTTCCAAATGCACTCATAAGAGACATTGCCACCTCGTGGCTCTTGTTATTTCTTTAAATGTTTTTTTAATTGTTTACAATTTTTAAATTTTGTATTTAAAAAAAAAAATTGTTTTTAATTTTGTATTTTTTTAATTGTTTACGGTGTACCCTCTCCCCTACCTTTTTCGTCATTTACATTGATCATCTAAAGGTTGTTTAGAATAAGTAAGTTGTACTGGCACAACCTCAGCAGGAATAGTCATCACGCTTCTTCTCTATGCCGATGATATTGTTCTTATGACAAGATGTCCATATGATCTTGAAAAGCAATTAAGAATTCTCAAGGATTTATGCTCCAACATCGGTATGACCATTAACACCGACGAAACAAAAGTCATGATTATCAAATCCAATAAGGGTACTTACGACAATGTTGTATATAACAATAGAAACCTGGAGGAAGTAACTTCTTATAANGCCAAGTATGTAGTGAATGGACATGGGATAGTTCAGTTCCAGTTTGAGTCAGGGGGATGATTTTATACTCAAGTGGTGCTCTTTGTACTAGGCCCGAAGAAGAACCTATTGTATGTGTCAGTCATGGAGGATAAAGGTTATGCAATTACCTTCCGAAGAGGATAAGTGTTCATTTGTGCAGAAGGATCTAGTCCATACACATCGATGAGGATTGGTGTAAAGGAAGGAAACCTATATAGGCTTAAGGGAAATCCTGTGCAGGCACTGGTACATGACAATGAAATCTTGTGCGATCTTTGGCACAAGGGGATGGGACATCTGCATCACATGGCACTTCCCATACTGAGGTGAGCATTGGTGTCACCCTGAGGACTTTCCACACCTGAAAAACTACCAAACTCGTATAACCCTACTAATTCAAGCAACATGGGACAATATTCCCACTTGGACTAACCTTACCTATCAATTAATGCCTATGTTAGAGGCGCTTTCCCAACAAGTACTTTAGGATACTAATGGATTTACCACTCTTTAATTGTTCCTAGTTTTAATCTTGTGTGGCCTTGGAGGATTTAACTCTCGACACCTATATCCATGGTCCTAGAACCTAGAATCTTAGGTGAGTTTCTAGAAAAGAAAAAATCCTAGGTTCTTTTCAATGCTTATGCTTTTCAAAAATAACAATTTCAAAACTTTTCAAAAGACGAAGAAATTAAGTGCAACTAAATATATTCCAATGAAAATGATCTTGTACACACTCTTTTAAATGAAAGACAAACTTTTCAAAATGACACAATTGAATCTTTCAATGCAAATGCAATCTATCAATGCTTTTGTTTCACCAACCAAATACAATTTTTAATATCCAAACCTTTCCTTTTTTTGATGAAAATACAACTTTAAACAACAACAAACCTAATGCAAGCAATAAAAACAGGAATGATATTCCTTTAACTTTGGTGAAAATAAATTCTAACACTAGACTATTTGACCACAAATTAAAACCAAGTTTGAGAAGAAACAAGTCAATCAACTGTTCTTAGACACAAACAAGTTACAAGGTCTATTAAGTGACAAGGTTTTTGAATCCAATTTTTCTTTCAAGCAAGGATAAATAGGAGCAAAAAAAACTTGATTATGGTCTAGGTATCCACACTCAAGGCTTATCAATCACTCAATCAAATGAAAAAAAATGAAGAGACACCTAAAAATTTTCGCAAATTTTTGACTCAATCTCAAGACAAACACATTCAAAAACCACCCAAACTGATCCAAATAGGACCTAGAAGTTTCCAGACTACTCAGACAACACAAAAAAATCAAGTTATTCAGAGAAATGGAGGAAAATCTAAGAGAAAAATTCAAAGAACAGTAAATTCACACATGTTCATAAGAAGAACTGCAAACATTCGCACCTATCTACACTAGAATGTTCGAATACCCCCTACCTACTACATGAAAGAACAAATGGAACCTGAAAGATGCTAAAAATAAAAAACTTAAGAAGCTTCCAAATTTTTTGAAATTTTAAGGTATTTGGGATATGATCAAGCCTATCAGAGAATGAAACACACAAAAACAAACTGAAAAATCAATCAACAACCCTACAGAGGCTGGTTTATCCCTAGTGGAGTCGCTAGTTTTGTTGTTCAAAATTTAATTCTATGACTAGGGCGAGATCGCCAACGTGTTGATTAGGGTGAGACTGACCTAAATGACTCTATTTATAGGAAGCTTAGACTCTTATACACACATAATCCCACACCGAAACTTTAATAAGAAAATCTAAACTAGAAAAGAGATTAGGGATAAAATATGTATGCACCTTTTTCAATGGTTGATCCAAGATGCTCCTTTGTGTCTTTCTATATTCGCTCCTTATTGCCCAATTTCAACTTGAAAAACCAACAAAGACAACCTTCCTTAAACCAATTTCACAAAATCAAATAATGTAAATGAATTTAAATATGAGAAGAACATTAACTATCTAATGAATTTCAATATAAATGTCAAAATGTTCTTTATGTCAAACCATAATCATAAAAGACACATGATTGGGGGAGGGGTAGATGTCAAATATCAATTATGACAAAGCACAAGATATACCTTCTCAATGTCCAACACCTTATCAAACCTGAATATTTTGATCTCTCTTCTCATACACTCTCTTGATCCCACTCCGATCCATTGGATATTTATGAGAGGTGAAGCTACTTGAGGGAAACAACTTCGATATTCAGGTATGTAAGGGTCAGCAACAAGAGTTACCAATGGATGGGAAGGATGGATGTGATGGTGAGTGATTACTTTACGATTACTTTGGTATCTTGGGTGTCCCCCCTTTGTTCATTTCATTTACCATTTATGTTTGAAGGAAATAGTTGGAAATGGTTACTAGGTGGTCCATGGATTTGGAATCGGGAAAATTGGTTTGTTAAACTTCCATAACTCCCTTATTTCAAATTTTTATATGTTTTCATGAAATTATAGGGAATTCATGCCCTAACCAAAGGAAATATGAAAATGATTTGCCTTGCTAGTGTTCAAGGTGTGAATGAGATTTTTTTGTGTTCATTCCTTTGTCAATAACGTTGTGCAAATGATTCATGCCCTACTAGTGTGCAAGGCATGCGTTTGCCCTTTTTGTGTGTTACAACTCTCATAATCGAATGAGATGGTGCTTAGGTCTCAATTTCAATGATCAGGGCCATCAATTACGGTCAAATCATGGGATCTTCCATCCATACGTGTCCTTTTTGTGAGTGAACAATGACACTTTGAGCATTTTCTTTTCAACTGTCATCACAGACAGAGAAGTGTTGATTTGAGCTCTAATAGAGTATATGGCTAAAGTTCATGAGGAGATGAACCAAGGGATCCATGTGCAAGGGGATCCTTGTGATTTTCCTTTCTTTGGAAACATTTCTCCCTTGATGGCCACATTGAATCTTCCTAGATTCATCTTGGGGATGCCGATTTGGTTGTTTTCCACCCCTAATGCCCTGAATGCTCCTAATTCTTCTCAAGTAGGCACTATATACTAAGATAATCGAAACCCTTTTCATTTTTCACCAGTGACATCTTGTCCTCCTCCTTTTACCTCATGTGGTGAAAGTCTAGATACTAGTAACCAAAAATCTAAAAGGAATCAAAAGAGATAATAAGAAGAAGATGCAAAGACAAGGGGCCATTCCACAAGCCACTGCAAGTCACGCTAAGGAGAATTCCCTGGCCAATGCAAGTGATGATAGGGAAAAGTCACCAATCACTACAATTCATTCTGGAGACATGTCATCAGTGACTGCAATTCATATTGGAAATAGGTCATCAACAATACTTATCATGTTAATGACACATCATTGACCACTGGGAGTTATGTCAATGATAAGTCACCAATCACTGCAAGTAATACTGGTGACAAGAAACTAGCCATTGTAAGTCACGCTGGGGGAAAACAAACAATCACTATGAGTAATATTGAAAGTATTCATACTATTTAAAAACCTACATGAATAGGACGCAATCCTAAGTTCCCTTGTAATATTTGCAAGGGAGATCACCTTACTTATATGTGCCCTACCATTCCAAAGGTGGAAAGAGTGTGGTCCCTGTATCAAGGATCTTCTGATCCTAAACAACCTATAATTCACCAATAACCCATTCAACCTTTGGTTGATGAAGTGGTTGAGTCAATGTAATCTTTGAATGATACTTAGTTCGCTTGGAGAGTGACGAGGTTCAAGTGGTCGAATCAATGCAATCTTCGGTCAATCCTACTCTTCCCTTAGAGAGTGAGAAGATTCAAGTGGTCGAACTGATGCAATCTTTGGTCAACCCCACTCTTCCTTCGGAGAGTGAAGTGGCCACCGCTCAAGTCTTCTTCACTTCCAGTTCAAAAATATCTGGACAAGGGGGCACTACATTCACCTCGAATGATCCCCCACCAAGCTCTAGGATTGCTTCCTTTGATTAGAATAGTCTAGTTGGGCCTCACCTTCCTTCTTCTGCACCCTTCCAAATAAGGGTTCAAGTTAAACACTGGCTAGTTTTTTGATGTATTGTAGATGAAGCTGCCTTTATTAGTATTTTATCCTAATATGCTTGGAGAGGTTTGGGTTCTCCCAACCTTGTGCCAGTTTCCAGTTATCCGATGGATTTTGATAGAAGTCCTAGTGAACTTTTAGGGTTTATCCATCGATTTCCTATTAAATTAGGTGGAAAGACTGCCTTAGTCAATTTAATGGATATGGAGGGCCCATTGGACTTCAATATTCTTCGTGGGCATGATTATGCATATTCTATGAATGTTGTGGTGTCTACACTCTTTTTTGTGATGCATATTTCCCACATCAGAAGCATGGTCACTACTGATCAAATTGCATTTGTTGATCCTACTCATTAGTCAAATTTAGACCAAGCATCCCCTTTGTCTGTTCCTAGTGTTTGGGTAGACACTACCATGCCATGGGTGAATTATGTGGCCTCATATCCCTCATGTCTAAATACTACTAAGAGGAAGCCTCCACATTCATACTCACCTTCTTGGGGCTTGGTTCCGTGTTGGGGAACCCCTCCTTGAACAATAAGACTGAAAAGAAAGAATAGCATATGGAGTAAATATTCCAAGAATATGGGTGATGTCTAAAGACACCGTTACATCACTTAAGCATAGCACATTATGATCAAAACATCACAATGCATTATCTCATAAGAGATCACCATCATAAGTTGATTTCAACATATCAATACAACCCATACGGTCATTCTTTTATAATATATCGATTTAACGAACTCCCTTGAAGTGAAGATGATCTGGTCCAAAAATAGGGTTCGTTGGTTCTAACCATTTCCACAAAATTCACAACATCCCATATATTAGTCAGCTTCTCTAGTCAAGCTGACCATAACCTCGTCGAACATTCAGTCGCTCGATCAATCGACCACTCAATTGAGCCTCCACTCGATTGCTCTGCTAGTCGACTATTGTTTTTTACTGCCTATCTCCAGAATATCTAGAGGTGTGATGAACATGCATAACCTTTGGTTCCAACACCCCCCCCATTAGCACAACAATCTAGATATTTAGGAGGTGGAATTATGTTCTTTGAAAATCTCCCCATAATTGTAGCTTCCTGAAGCCCAAGCATACTCCGAAGTTCCACAAACTTAGCTTCTGGTCGAGGCTTCATAAAGATATCAACAATCTGATGATATGTCCTGCAATAAACAAGAGATACAACATTGTCCTCTACCAACTGTCTCAAATTGTGAACATGAAGTTCAACATGCTTCATTTTTTTGTGTGCAACAAGAGTATCAACAACTTGTATTGTACTATGATTGTCACAATGGATAACAACCGAGGCTTGAATAGGAAAATCGAGCTCTTTTAGAAGCTGACTGATCCAAACTGCCTCTGTACCTACATTGACAGCTCCACAATATTCTAATATGTAGTAGAAAGAGAGGCTAGCTTCTTTTTCTTACACAACCAGACCAAGGGTTTAGAACTAAGTTGAAACACATATCCAGAAGTGAAATTTCAATCGTCAATGTCACCTCTCGAGTCAGAATCAGTAAATCCTACTACCAATTCTAAATTGAGACAATACTTAATTCCATACTGACAGGTTCCCTTAATATAGAAAACAATTCTATTTGTAGCTTTCTAGTGGCTTTATCAAGGATCCTGCATGATCCGAGAAACCAGACTAATAATAAAGGAATGATCAAGCCGAATGTGAGTTAATTAAACCAGGATATTGACCAACTATTGATAAAGGGTGGCATCGACTCGAGGAGAGTTACAAGCTTTAGATAATTTAACACTTGATTGATAAGGTGTAGCACAAGACTTATAATCGTCCATCTTGAATTGTTTCAAATGATCCAAAGCATATTTTGGTTGAGAAAGAAAGATACCATCATCCATTTTCAAAATTTGAATGCCCAAAAGGAAATGTAACAAACCTATATTAGTCATTTCAAAGGTATCTGCAAGTTGTTTCTTCAAACCCAAAATCAGATTGACATTATTTCCTATTATGACGAAATCATCAACATACAATTACACAATTAAAGTATCACCATTAACATGTAATACATAAATATTGTGATCTAATTCACAATGTTTTAAACCAAGATTGATAAAGAAACAATCAATCCTCTCATATGAATCATGGCCACTTGTTTCAAACCATACAACTTCTTTAGCCGACAAACAAGACTAGAATCTGTCACAAAACTAGGAGGTTGTTATATATATATTTCTTCAAACACGTCTTCATGAAGAAAGACACTTTTAGCATCCATTTGATGAAGTTCCCATCCAAAATGAGCACCAAGGGAAACAATCAATCTAATAGAGTTCATATTTTCAACAAGAGCAAAGGTTTTAGTGTAGCCGATGCCTTCTTGCTAAGAGAAGCCTATGGTTACCATCCGAGCCTTGTAGATTTCAACAACACAATCGAAAGTAAACTTGGTATTGTAGACCCATCAACAATTCAAAACATTCTTTCTTTGCATTCGGGGAATCAATTCTAAAGTGTGATTCTTCTTCAAAGAATCAATTTCGACAACCATAGCATTTTCCCATTCATGCACTCCCTGATCATCAACATAAGTGCCAAGACATATGTTTCAAGAACACCTGCCATTAGTGCAACATTGCCATGATCTCCAACTAGCATGACAGAGATTTAATTAAATAGTGGAGTGATCATGAATGACTACAAATCACATCTATGAAATCTAAAATTATTATCATAAAACATTACGACTACCACATAACCACATGAGTACAAAAAGACCATTTTGAAACAATATGTGGATGTGTATATCATAATAAAGAAAATTACCCTATGTGCACCCTATTCTCTATGTATCCACACATATTTTATTTAAAGTTCGACTTACAATAATGCGAATACTATATTGTAATAAAATAAACTAGTATAGATCCCTCTCACTCTTAATATTTTAAGCATTGATAGATTTTTATTTTAGTCTTTACTGATTTTGCTTGTTGAGGTTATTATTAGCATCACCTACTATGCAACTATTATTACAACCTACAGTCCTCAACTCTTGTGGGGCTAGTCTGACCGGATATACTGGTCACATTCTCCACATTGAATTTTCTACTTTTTGTAAATGTCTAAAACTATGGTAATTTATGAAAAAGAAGAAAGGGTTTTANAGATTGACATTATTTCCTATAATGAATAAATCATTAACATACAATGCCACAACCAAAGTATTGCTAGGAACATGTAGTACATAAATACCGTGATAATATTCACAACGTTTGAAGCCAAGATTGATAAATAAATTATCAATCTTCTCATATCAAGCATGGAGTGCTTGTTTCAAACCATACAAGGATTTCTTCAGTAAAAAATAAAGACCATAATCTGTAATGTAACCAGGAGGTTGTTCCATGTAAATTTCTTCAGACAAATATCCATGAAGAAAGGAACTTTTAACATCCATTTGATGAAGTTCCCATCCAAAATGAACAAGGGAAATAATCAATCTAATTGAGTTCATCTTTGCAACATGAGTAAAGGTTTAAGTGTAGTTGATGCCTTCTTACTGATAATCCCTTGGCTATCAGTCGATCCTTGTGACATTCCATAGAACCATCAGAATTAAACTTGGTCTTGTAGACCCATCGACACTTCACAACATTCTTTCCTTACGGTGAAGGAACCAGTTCCCAAGTGTGATTATTCTTCAAAGAATCAATTTCAGTAGACATAGTATTTTCCCATTAAGGCACTCCCTAAGCATTAGCACAAGTGTTAGGATCACAGGTTTCAAGAACACGTGCCATCAGTGAAATAATTCCATGTCGATCAATACTAGCTTCTCCAGCATCAGGTCCAACAACTTCAATTATTTTAGTATCCCACCGAGGTAGACAAGTTGGTGGTGATTCATGTCAATGATTATTCGTCGAATGAGAAGGTGTGTCGATGTTCTCAGTCAATGTAGACTGACTACCAGTTGAACCAGGAGTACAATTTGATGGTCTATTTGAAGCTTCAAAGAAGGGTACAGTCGACACAAATTCTTCAGAAATATCAAACAGATCAATGTGCAATAGACCATAAGAGGATTTCAATAACTTAGTACTTGAAATATTCTCATGAAACATCATATTTCTACTCAGAATGATCTGTTGTTTGATCAGGTCAAATAGTCGATAGGATTTTGATT
>NWUY0300007218.1:123515-148794 GCA_004151065.3 Larix sibirica
TATTTAACCTAACTTTCTCACCACTCATATCAACTGCTACATCCCTTTACTCCACCTTATAAATATTTTTCTTTCCTCTACATTTAAACATACATTTTTATCTCATGATGGTTTCTTCATAACTTTCTTGCTATTTCTGTTGCCTTGAAGATGAGCAGGGTTTCTGCTCGAAACATCTTTTTTTCTTGCATTTTTTACAAGGTTTCAAATTCCTCACGCAGTAAAAATCCAAAAGACTGTGGAATATCTTGACAAATTCAAAAGCTTGAATCATCTTATAGGTACATATTCTTGGGTGCACTTGGGCACAAGACCATTGGATGCACTTGGTTTGTTGCAAGAAGCGCTTCCTAGGCATACTTGGGCACAACTTGCCGGATGCAATGGGTGCACCCACCTGGCACACTTGTAATGGAAGTGGATTAGATGGGATCACCTACCAGACACACTTGCACATATGTGGAATCAAGCTAGGTACACCTACCAAGCACACTTTTGATGGACATAGATGCAATGGGAACACCTGCCAAACACACTTGCAACGAACACGGATGTGATGACACAATTGTAGGCACTCAAGCGTCAGACATACTTGTTATCATGATCATGCAACACAAAATACACAACACCATTGGAGATGAACGTAGGTGAACATGTCATGAGGGCCCAGTTGATTTGGATGCAGACACTAAGGTCGGCTTATACTCGGAGGGACTTGCAAGAGCTCGGCAAGACTCATATATATAGTGGATGTCTCAAAGTGGAAAAGGGTTCAATAATCTTTGGGAAGTGATTTATTCATGCAAGTTAAAAGTGAGCTCTACTATTGTCGCAAGTTATGGGTTTTGCACACTAGGGAAAATTTGGTTTGGTTGAGTGAAAAATGAATAGGTAGACACACCCTACAAGAGGCAGGCTTGTAAAGCTTCAAGAGTTCGTTTGTATAGGAATGTTGGGTATTGGAAAAAGGATATTTTTTCTTAAATTCATTGTACTTTTGTAAAAGAGTGACAAGCAGGTGGCCTCCCTCCCTTTTTGTATAATGTAAACATTATTCTCATAAATAAAGTTTAATTCATTTCCTTGGGTGCCAAGTATTCATGTACATGTGTATTATGACTTGTTTATTGGGATTAATGTTGGTCTATTTTCCATGATGTTTTATGTTGGTTAACTGTTGACATTGGCTAAGTGAATAGTGAATAATTGGCTAAGTGTTGAATCTTATTAAGTATAAGTATTGTTGGTATGTTTTAAATGTTGGAGTTTGATGCATGTCTAGCTATTGAATGAATTTGGTTTAGTAGGAATGAGTTGCATTTGTTGGTTTGTAGTCTAAGGAGATGTTATGGGTAGACCTTAGGAAAAGATGCATAGTTTGGTTGTAGTAGGTGTGTGTTGGCCAAGCCCCTATGGCCAATGCAAGGTAGTGTTGCATGACCTCAAGTGTCGAAACGAAGTTGGAAAATTCTCCAGTTCAAATAAAAAAGTTCAAGCAGACTGTAGGTCTATGCCTGGCGGTATCAAAGTAATTTTGGGTGCTCTTCACCACTATCACTTCTATGATAGGTGATATCAAATTAGTGCTAGGTGCTCTTCACCAATGCCACTTTCATGATAATTGATATCAAAATTGAACATTGGTTAGCTACATTTCTCTTCACCACTATCACTTATGTGGCAGGTGGTATCAGAGCAAAGTTGGGTGCTTTGGCCACTGTATTTCCACAAAAATGGGTCACATATCACTTTGGGATCTCTTCTTCATGCCTGGGAAAACTTAGAAGCCTTGAGGAAAATTGGCAAGTAGTTAAGAAGGGCGACCTGAAAGTTGCGATCACAAACTTGTTCCTAGGCACAACAGGAACTTAGGAACTTTGTATGCATAGGACATGATGACTCAAGCACTCTTCATTGTGACTTGGAAGGAGGTAGAAGACTTAATTGACAAGTTTTGTAGGTGGACAAGAGCAATCTTGAGTTAATGAGTGAACCAAGTCTTGAGGATTGGGTGGAATTTTCAAAGGTGCCGAGAAGAATCAAACCACTTATGGGTTGTGAAATGAATGGTAAAGAGGAAGAATCATGGAAAACCAAGAGGGAATTCGTCTGCATGGATTGGGAATGTTGGAATCAAGAGATCCATGAGGTGTACTAAGCACATGTGACGAAGCTAAAGTAGACCAGTGCAAGGGATAAATCTTGGGCTCAAAAGTAGTAGAATTTGACACACTGAGTGGAAAATTGGGCACATAGATTAGAATTTTTTAGAAGGAAGGAAGCCAACTTCATAGCATGGAAGCATACAAAATTACCTAAGTCTAGAGGTAAGGATGTTACTTGTTTTTCTTTGTGACCAGGATCAGTTTTCCATTGTTTGTCCTTTGAAGGATGAGTTGGGAGACTGGAAGGAAGTCCAACTATGATAAGAATGGTTGTGAAGCTAGAATCCTTGAGAGTATTCCAAGAGAAGATTTCAGAGGAAACATTAGAGGTTATGGGTTCCTTAACAACGGGTCCAGGAAAGGTCATGGAAACAATTCAATAGTAGTAGTTTGTGATAGTGAATCCTATAGTGGATGAAAATTATTGTCGCAGTTGATGGAGGTGACCTTCACAGCCACCTTCCATCCTCCTTTCACTGTTAAAATCCATAAATGACTCATTTCCTAGGACCAGGGAGTGGATCCTAGGGCACTAGCATAGGTTCCTAGTTTTGTGAAGGGTTGGACATGGAGGAGCCATTTTTTCAAAGGATGAAATGTGCAATGGAAGAAATCCATTCTCTTCTTTATATTGATGCTAGTTCAAGAAATTTATTGTCCAAGAAACAAGGTAATGGGAAAAGGAGGCGCTAGTGCATGAGTTCTTTGAAGAATTTGTTGAGTTACAGGAGGTGACTTGACAAACTTGAGGAAGCGGTGAAGACCTTTCCTTGGACAAGAATGATGATAGTTCCAAATTAGTGGATGCTTGCTTGGAAGGAAAAAAAATCCATTTCTAAGTGGATATATGAAGGCAGCAAAGAAGTCAACCAAGAAAAAGTATGCATTTAACCTAAATGGATCATATTGGAAAGCAGAACAAGTTGACTTGGAACATGCTTACCTAACTTTGTGTATGGGAACTTGGGATGCAGCAGATCCTTCCTTGGAAATATTTGAGGATGATTTATAGGATGACCCATTTGATTGAAGGTGATCGAAGTATTGGTGTGAGCATGATTCTCTCAACAGGAGGTATGTAATTCTTTATTTGGCTCATCACATTCAACAAAATTTGAAGAAATTGTTGCATATTTTGAGGGAAATAGGAACCTTATTGTCGAGAAGAATTTCGATGGAGCCTAAGTGTACCAAAAAAGGTGTTGAGGTCAAGGAGGAAGTTGGAAGTGTTAGATTGCAGAGGGTGACTGGATAGTTGAGTAAGGGTTGAATACCTTCCTATTATTGAGAAATCTGTGCGAGGTCAAGGAGGAAGTTGGAAGTGTTAGATTGCAGAGGGTGATTGGAAAGTTGAGTAAGGGTTGAATACCTTCCTATTATTGAGCAAGTTGTGCACATTGATGTACCCGAAACAAAGAATTGGGCACAAGAATGAACTTGCACCAACAATAGTTGTGACAATTAGTAGCAAAGGCACACACTAGGATGTGATCCATTACACTCAAAATCTTGCACAAAAGGAGGCAAGCCAAATGGATTTCTCATTCTTGAAGAAGAAAAGTTAAGTGTTGGTTCTAAGTAGTGCATGAAGATACAAACCCAACAAGACTCTCAACTACAATACAATGGCATAGTTGAGGACTAGGTTCATTGATTACACAAGTTAAGTGCTCTTCTACTTTAGAAGGATGGCAAGTTGAGGTTGATACATATGTTGGTTCAAAAGGATTATAGAGCTTAGAATAATTCATTAAGACTCATCCACAATCAATGGGTTGAGTAAATCAATGCAAAAGAAAGCCAAAAGAGACAATAGATGGGAAAAGTGATTGATGTACCTTTGTGACTATTTTGAGGCTAAGGTGGTGGCTTTGACTTAATCCAAAAAATTTATGCAAAGAAGACTGAATTGCAAAAGGAAATTACTATTCTAAGCATGAGAATGTGCATTCTCATGGGTTGAACGTGGTAGTTGAATTGACCACCCAATTAGTTCAAGACATCAGGATCCAAATGTGGAGATGCATGGATGAATTGACTAATTACAAAAGTAGTAGTATGTAAAAATTGTGCAACAAGGGAATTTCGATAACCTTCTCAGTGGAGGTTGGGTTTCCTCAATAGCAGAAGAGATTTGTAGTAGTAACAGGTCACAATTGTAGCAGAAGGAAACAACTATGACAGTGGCATCAAAGATTAAAAAAAATTATAAACTTGGGCAATGTTGCTTCATTCAAAGGAAGTATTGGACAGTGATAAGTTGCACAATTATTTTGGTAGAGACAGTGGAATGGTTGGAGAATTCAATTGTGAATGGATGTAGAAATCTAGGTAGCATACTTGGAGACCAACAGGTTCTTGCGGGTGTTTCTGAGGATGTCCATGATGTTTATTCGGGGAGGATGTAAATCCCTAGCCTTGAGAGGCTTTGATCACCTCAATCGCGCACAATCACCTTGGTGGTCATAGGATTAGCATAAACAAACATGACATGAGGTTGTTTGCTAGATGATTCAGTTTTGGGTGCTTTGGCTTATCGGCAAGGCACACCATGGACATTTTGGGTGCCCTTGCATGAAGGTAAGGCACACCATAGACATTGATTGCTCGCATTAGTTGGATAGGCCAAGAGAATTTTTAAGGGAACTTGGAGAGGTAGAGGAGGTTTTCATAGGACACCTCATCCATATGCATGTGGGATGCATGATAGGAAAAGTGGAAAGAAGCATTGACTAGCTTACATATGCCTTGGGATGACTCAATTGATCATATATTGGTTGGGAAATCTAAGTGGGAAAACTCGGTTCAATGCACATCGCCTAGGATCACTTGGATGCACATCAACTAGGAGCACTAGGATGCACATTAGATAAATGGATCTTGGCTTTGTGCACTTATTGGTTGCACCTTCTTGGGTTCACTTGGACATAAGACAACTTGGTTCACTTGATGGCACCTTGCTAGAAGCACTTTATGGGTGCATTGGGTGCCACCTTGCCAACAACACTTCCTGGGTGCACTTGGGCACAACTTGTCAAATGTGACAGGTGCACCTAATAGGCACACTTGCAATGGACACAAATGTGAAGGCAACACTTGTATGGAACACTTCCGATGAACATGAATGCGATGGGAGAACCTACCAGACACACTTAAAACAGATGCAGATGCAATGAGTGCACTTGTTGGAACTCAAGTGTCAAATGTACTTGCGATTGTGATCATGTATCGCAATGGGCATGGCACCATTGGAGATGGATTCGATGGAAAATTCATGAGGACCTAGTTGAGTTGGATGCAGGAATTTATGTCCACTTATACTTGGAGGGGCTTGCAAGATCTTGACAAGAATCATATATATACTGGATGCCTCAAAGTGGCTAAGGATTCAATCATATTTGAGGAGTGATTCATTCATGCAAGTTCAAAGTAATTTTCTTTATTGTGCTAAGTTATGGGTTTTGCGTAGTAGGATGAATTTGGAATAATTGAGTGAAAAAAAAGAGGTGAGGATGAGCTATAGGGTGTAGGCATGTGTTATATTTTTGGTTTGTACAGGATTGTTGGGCATTGGTAAAAGGCTATGTTTCCTTAGATTCATTAAACTTCCATAAAAGAGTGGTAGGAAACTGTTTCCCTCCCTTGTATACCGTAAACATTCTTATCATAAATAAAGTTTAAGGCATTTACCATTGGTGTCACATATATATGTGCATGTGTATTGTGATTTTTTTATTGGAATGAATGTTTTTCTATTTCTTGTAATGCTTTATGTTGGTTAATTGTTGACAGTGGCCAAGTGAATAATTGAGTGTTGAATATTGTTAAGTATAAATATAGCAGGGATGTTTTAAAGGTTGTGGTTGGACACATATCAAACTGTTGAACGAACAAGGTTGAGTAGAACTTAGCTGCATTTGTTGGTTTTTACTCTAAGGAGAATTTATACACAAAAATTAGGAAAAGAGGCATAGTATACTTGTAGTAGGCACAGGTTGGCCAAGGAAAGTCAACGTTGCATGACCTCAGGTGTTGAAACAAAGTTGGGAAATTCCTAAGTTTGAAGAGAAAAAGCTCGAATGGAATATAGATGCATGACATAATTCATGTTGAATGGTGTGCTTCCAAGACATGAAATAGAACAAGGCCAATCGTATATCGAATCATTGGTGAAGGACAATGTAAGTGAGGAGGGATGAGGGATGGGGCAGATGCTCCATCCCTCATTTCATTTAATCATTATCCTCAACACAGTGTGTCCTCCCTCTTGTATCCTCTCATTTCCATCATGAAGAAGTTTAAGTTGTATATGTGGCCTCTAATCCTCATTATGGCGGTTTTTATCCATGTTAAATTGGGTCTCACTTCGAATGATTATTGCATCAACAAAAATTCCTCTGAAGCTTGGGGACTCTCCACTATTGTGATGGCCACCAAATTTGGAAATAGAGAGGAAGAAGCGAAAGTGGTTTTGCTAATGGAATTAATGGGTGATAGTCATTGGATTCCCCCACCTAAACTTAAGAATGAAGGAATCTATCTTGACACAGATAAGGATAATTTTGACAAGCACCCTAGGAGAACCAATGGTGGCTTTCCCGGGAAGAGATTTATCATTGTGTAGACTTCTCTTGATGTTCCTTATATTAGGTTATATGCTTGTCTCAAAGGTAAATAGGTTTCCCAGGTTCCTCCTTACAATTTATTTACCTTTGGCAGGGACAAAGTAAAGAAATTTGTTGCCACAAAAATTGGCACCCCTAAAGTGCAATGTAATCACTAGAGTGTAGCAATGTGTAACTATAGAAGTAATGTTATCCTCTACAATTACATCCCTTCTCTTTAGTTCCTAATGAGTTTCAAGAAAAAAGGGGGAATCCCTAACTAAGTTCAATAGATAAGGAAAATAACTTAGATTATGGATGGAGATATGGTTATGACTTGGAGTAATGCAATGGGACAAAAGAGCCAAAAGATACCAAAAATCAAACTAACTCAAATACTTATTAAAGATCCATAAGAAACCAAAAAAAGCATAAGTTGATTTGCCAATAGAAATAATAACTTGTTGCAAGAAAAATGATCAACAATAATGAAATGAGAAGTGAAATGAACCATGTGAAGTATATCCCATTAAAAAGTATCGATCACATTAACATTGTTGTAGTGACATGAGTGATGAGCTAAGTGAAAATAACCATCAATGAAAATGAATTTGTTTAAACCAATAACAAAGATTGTGAAACCATTAGATGTGTTGATTTAAATAAATAAAAATGGTTGCAAGTGAATATGAAAATAATTTAATTCCATAAATACATTCACAACCAAATGAAATTGTTAATTAACCTTAGTGATGGATATGTGGCTAATAACAATACAAATCATCCAACAACTTAGATATATGAAGTTAAATGTCAAAGTGCTAAAAACGACAAGTAACAAATTGTTTCAAAGTGAAAAGAATAAAATGTGTTCAGTTACTCGAATATGTCAATAGATTTTAGATCTAGTAGGGACAAATGATTGTGTTAATGAACCATGTAACATAACTCAAGATCTAAAAAAGTATTAGACAAGTTTTTTAAGAGTGCTGAAAACATCGAAAGAAAAGTAACTCTAAAACAATTGTAGGTTTATCCCAATCTAAAAGATAAATGAAATGCACTAATTTGAGTAAGCAAATATGGAAATAGCATCAATGTAATATTAATTCAATTTGTAACCAACAAGAAAAAGATTACCATAATGTAATATTTAGCAATGAAAATAACATAGCTTTAAAATTGAAGTGCATCCCTAAAAGAGGGTTTGATTTATCTTTCCCTAGTCTTATGTGTGAGATAAAATTAAATTCTAGATTTTGAAACAAAAAATAATAATTTTAAAGGAAAAGAAATTATTTGAGTGGATAAAAGAAAGAGTTGAGTCTCTTAACTAGTCCCTAATTGCTTGAGAAAAGGGCATGAAGCCAGAAAGGAAGAAAGAGAAGGTTTTGTTGATCAAATAGTAGTAGATGATAGAAAGCCTTAAGCCCTTGTCCTAGTCGTTGATAGCCAAATTGTTAGTTCTAAACTTAATTAAGTTAACAATGCATACAATTGTTAAGCATAAACAAAAAATAAAACAATAGCTCACACGCACATTAGACAGATATTTTACCCTGGAAACCCTTAACCGAGAAAACTAGCTTAATTAGAGCTTCACTGCTCTCTTTATTTCTTTCATCATGTTTATTCAACCATTTACAATACAATATATAGAGGTCTTTATCAACCTTTGAAACCCTAATTCCTAAAACGGAATCAAAACACATTGGGACAAAAAACATTGGCAGAAAATAGCCAAAAATGGGGCGAAAAATAACCCAAAATTTGTTTTCCCGGACCCCCTTAAATCTAGGGCTAGCCCCCAAACCCCCACCAAAAGGTGGGTATACATGCAAAGAATATAACACATACCCAACATTCTCCCACTTGTTGTTTTCTTTGCATACAGGGGGAACAATATTTTATTAGATCAGCANTATTTAACCTAACTTTCTCACCACTCATATCAACTGCTACATCCCTTTACTCCACCTTATAAATATTTTTCTTTCCTCTACATTTAAACATACATTTTTATCTCATGATGGTTTCTTCATAACTTTCTTGCTATTTCTGTTGCCTTGAAGATGAGCAGGGTTTCTGCTCGAAACATCTTTTTTTCTTGCATTTTTTACAAGGTTTCAAATTCCTCACGCAGTAAAAATCCAAAAGACTGTGGAATATCTTGACAAATTCAAAAGCTTGAATCATCTTATAGGTACATATTCTTGGGTGCACTTGGGCACAAGACCATTGGATGCACTTGGTTTGTTGCAAGAAGCGCTTCCTAGGCATACTTGGGCACAACTTGCCGGATGCAATGGGTGCACCCACCTGGCACACTTGTAATGGAAGTGGATTAGATGGGATCACCTACCAGACACACTTGCACATATGTGGAATCAAGCTAGGTACACCTACCAAGCACACTTTTGATGGA
Source organism: Larix sibirica (assembly GCA_004151065.3). Taxonomy (NCBI): domain Eukaryota; kingdom Viridiplantae; phylum Streptophyta; class Pinopsida; order Pinales; family Pinaceae; genus Larix; species Larix sibirica. The sequence goes on from NWUY0300007218.1 coordinate 132,710, forward strand.
CATAGATGCAATGGGAACACCTGCCAAACACACTTGCAACGAACACGGATGTGATGACACAATTGTAGGCACTCAAGCGTCAGACATACTTGTTATCATGATCATGCAACACAAAATACACAACACCATTGGAGATGAACGTAGGTGAACATGTCATGAGGGCCCAGTTGATTTGGATGCAGACACTAAGGTCGGCTTATACTCGGAGGGACTTGCAAGAGCTCGGCAAGACTCATATATATAGTGGATGTCTCAAAGTGGAAAAGGGTTCAATAATCTTTGGGAAGTGATTTATTCATGCAAGTTAAAAGTGAGCTCTACTATTGTCGCAAGTTATGGGTTTTGCACACTAGGGAAAATTTGGTTTGGTTGAGTGAAAAATGAATAGGTAGACACACCCTACAAGAGGCAGGCTTGTAAAGCTTCAAGAGTTCGTTTGTATAGGAATGTTGGGTATTGGAAAAAGGATATTTTTTCTTAAATTCATTGTACTTTTGTAAAAGAGTGACAAGCAGGTGGCCTCCCTCCCTTTTTGTATAATGTAAACATTATTCTCATAAATAAAGTTTAATTCATTTCCTTGGGTGCCAAGTATTCATGTACATGTGTATTATGACTTGTTTATTGGGATTAATGTTGGTCTATTTTCCATGATGTTTTATGTTGGTTAACTGTTGACATTGGCTAAGTGAATAGTGAATAATTGGCTAAGTGTTGAATCTTATTAAGTATAAGTATTGTTGGTATGTTTTAAATGTTGGAGTTTGATGCATGTCTAGCTATTGAATGAATTTGGTTTAGTAGGAATGAGTTGCATTTGTTGGTTTGTAGTCTAAGGAGATGTTATGGGTAGACCTTAGGAAAAGATGCATAGTTTGGTTGTAGTAGGTGTGTGTTGGCCAAGCCCCTATGGCCAATGCAAGGTAGTGTTGCATGACCTCAAGTGTCGAAACGAAGTTGGAAAATTCTCCAGTTCAAATAAAAAAGTTCAAGCAGACTGTAGGTCTATGCCTGGCGGTATCAAAGTAATTTTGGGTGCTCTTCACCACTATCACTTCTATGATAGGTGATATCAAATTAGTGCTAGGTGCTCTTCACCAATGCCACTTTCATGATAATTGATATCAAAATTGAACATTGGTTAGCTACATTTCTCTTCACCACTATCACTTATGTGGCAGGTGGTATCAGAGCAAAGTTGGGTGCTTTGGCCACTGTATTTCCACAAAAATGGGTCACATATCACTTTGGGATCTCTTCTTCATGCCTGGGAAAACTTAGAAGCCTTGAGGAAAATTGGCAAGTAGTTAAGAAGGGCGACCTGAAAGTTGCGATCACAAACTTGTTCCTAGGCACAACAGGAACTTAGGAACTTTGTATGCATAGGACATGATGACTCAAGCACTCTTCATTGTGACTTGGAAGGAGGTAGAAGACTTAATTGACAAGTTTTGTAGGTGGACAAGAGCAATCTTGAGTTAATGAGTGAACCAAGTCTTGAGGATTGGGTGGAATTTTCAAAGGTGCCGAGAAGAATCAAACCACTTATGGGTTGTGAAATGAATGGTAAAGAGGAAGAATCATGGAAAACCAAGAGGGAATTCGTCTGCATGGATTGGGAATGTTGGAATCAAGAGATCCATGAGGTGTACTAAGCACATGTGACGAAGCTAAAGTAGACCAGTGCAAGGGATAAATCTTGGGCTCAAAAGTAGTAGAATTTGACACACTGAGTGGAAAATTGGGCACATAGATTAGAATTTTTTAGAAGGAAGGAAGCCAACTTCATAGCATGGAAGCATACAAAATTACCTAAGTCTAGAGGTAAGGATGTTACTTGTTTTTCTTTGTGACCAGGATCAGTTTTCCATTGTTTGTCCTTTGAAGGATGAGTTGGGAGACTGGAAGGAAGTCCAACTATGATAAGAATGGTTGTGAAGCTAGAATCCTTGAGAGTATTCCAAGAGAAGATTTCAGAGGAAACATTAGAGGTTATGGGTTCCTTAACAACGGGTCCAGGAAAGGTCATGGAAACAATTCAATAGTAGTAGTTTGTGATAGTGAATCCTATAGTGGATGAAAATTATTGTCGCAGTTGATGGAGGTGACCTTCACAGCCACCTTCCATCCTCCTTTCACTGTTAAAATCCATAAATGACTCATTTCCTAGGACCAGGGAGTGGATCCTAGGGCACTAGCATAGGTTCCTAGTTTTGTGAAGGGTTGGACATGGAGGAGCCATTTTTTCAAAGGATGAAATGTGCAATGGAAGAAATCCATTCTCTTCTTTATATTGATGCTAGTTCAAGAAATTTATTGTCCAAGAAACAAGGTAATGGGAAAAGGAGGCGCTAGTGCATGAGTTCTTTGAAGAATTTGTTGAGTTACAGGAGGTGACTTGACAAACTTGAGGAAGCGGTGAAGACCTTTCCTTGGACAAGAATGATGATAGTTCCAAATTAGTGGATGCTTGCTTGGAAGGAAAAAAAATCCATTTCTAAGTGGATATATGAAGGCAGCAAAGAAGTCAACCAAGAAAAAGTATGCATTTAACCTAAATGGATCATATTGGAAAGCAGAACAAGTTGACTTGGAACATGCTTACCTAACTTTGTGTATGGGAACTTGGGATGCAGCAGATCCTTCCTTGGAAATATTTGAGGATGATTTATAGGATGACCCATTTGATTGAAGGTGATCGAAGTATTGGTGTGAGCATGATTCTCTCAACAGGAGGTATGTAATTCTTTATTTGGCTCATCACATTCAACAAAATTTGAAGAAATTGTTGCATATTTTGAGGGAAATAGGAACCTTATTGTCGAGAAGAATTTCGATGGAGCCTAAGTGTACCAAAAAAGGTGTTGAGGTCAAGGAGGAAGTTGGAAGTGTTAGATTGCAGAGGGTGACTGGATAGTTGAGTAAGGGTTGAATACCTTCCTATTATTGAGAAATCTGTGCGAGGTCAAGGAGGAAGTTGGAAGTGTTAGATTGCAGAGGGTGATTGGAAAGTTGAGTAAGGGTTGAATACCTTCCTATTATTGAGCAAGTTGTGCACATTGATGTACCCGAAACAAAGAATTGGGCACAAGAATGAACTTGCACCAACAATAGTTGTGACAATTAGTAGCAAAGGCACACACTAGGATGTGATCCATTACACTCAAAATCTTGCACAAAAGGAGGCAAGCCAAATGGATTTCTCATTCTTGAAGAAGAAAAGTTAAGTGTTGGTTCTAAGTAGTGCATGAAGATACAAACCCAACAAGACTCTCAACTACAATACAATGGCATAGTTGAGGACTAGGTTCATTGATTACACAAGTTAAGTGCTCTTCTACTTTAGAAGGATGGCAAGTTGAGGTTGATACATATGTTGGTTCAAAAGGATTATAGAGCTTAGAATAATTCATTAAGACTCATCCACAATCAATGGGTTGAGTAAATCAATGCAAAAGAAAGCCAAAAGAGACAATAGATGGGAAAAGTGATTGATGTACCTTTGTGACTATTTTGAGGCTAAGGTGGTGGCTTTGACTTAATCCAAAAAATTTATGCAAAGAAGACTGAATTGCAAAAGGAAATTACTATTCTAAGCATGAGAATGTGCATTCTCATGGGTTGAACGTGGTAGTTGAATTGACCACCCAATTAGTTCAAGACATCAGGATCCAAATGTGGAGATGCATGGATGAATTGACTAATTACAAAAGTAGTAGTATGTAAAAATTGTGCAACAAGGGAATTTCGATAACCTTCTCAGTGGAGGTTGGGTTTCCTCAATAGCAGAAGAGATTTGTAGTAGTAACAGGTCACAATTGTAGCAGAAGGAAACAACTATGACAGTGGCATCAAAGATTAAAAAAAATTATAAACTTGGGCAATGTTGCTTCATTCAAAGGAAGTATTGGACAGTGATAAGTTGCACAATTATTTTGGTAGAGACAGTGGAATGGTTGGAGAATTCAATTGTGAATGGATGTAGAAATCTAGGTAGCATACTTGGAGACCAACAGGTTCTTGCGGGTGTTTCTGAGGATGTCCATGATGTTTATTCGGGGAGGATGTAAATCCCTAGCCTTGAGAGGCTTTGATCACCTCAATCGCGCACAATCACCTTGGTGGTCATAGGATTAGCATAAACAAACATGACATGAGGTTGTTTGCTAGATGATTCAGTTTTGGGTGCTTTGGCTTATCGGCAAGGCACACCATGGACATTTTGGGTGCCCTTGCATGAAGGTAAGGCACACCATAGACATTGATTGCTCGCATTAGTTGGATAGGCCAAGAGAATTTTTAAGGGAACTTGGAGAGGTAGAGGAGGTTTTCATAGGACACCTCATCCATATGCATGTGGGATGCATGATAGGAAAAGTGGAAAGAAGCATTGACTAGCTTACATATGCCTTGGGATGACTCAATTGATCATATATTGGTTGGGAAATCTAAGTGGGAAAACTCGGTTCAATGCACATCGCCTAGGATCACTTGGATGCACATCAACTAGGAGCACTAGGATGCACATTAGATAAATGGATCTTGGCTTTGTGCACTTATTGGTTGCACCTTCTTGGGTTCACTTGGACATAAGACAACTTGGTTCACTTGATGGCACCTTGCTAGAAGCACTTTATGGGTGCATTGGGTGCCACCTTGCCAACAACACTTCCTGGGTGCACTTGGGCACAACTTGTCAAATGTGACAGGTGCACCTAATAGGCACACTTGCAATGGACACAAATGTGAAGGCAACACTTGTATGGAACACTTCCGATGAACATGAATGCGATGGGAGAACCTACCAGACACACTTAAAACAGATGCAGATGCAATGAGTGCACTTGTTGGAACTCAAGTGTCAAATGTACTTGCGATTGTGATCATGTATCGCAATGGGCATGGCACCATTGGAGATGGATTCGATGGAAAATTCATGAGGACCTAGTTGAGTTGGATGCAGGAATTTATGTCCACTTATACTTGGAGGGGCTTGCAAGATCTTGACAAGAATCATATATATACTGGATGCCTCAAAGTGGCTAAGGATTCAATCATATTTGAGGAGTGATTCATTCATGCAAGTTCAAAGTAATTTTCTTTATTGTGCTAAGTTATGGGTTTTGCGTAGTAGGATGAATTTGGAATAATTGAGTGAAAAAAAAGAGGTGAGGATGAGCTATAGGGTGTAGGCATGTGTTATATTTTTGGTTTGTACAGGATTGTTGGGCATTGGTAAAAGGCTATGTTTCCTTAGATTCATTAAACTTCCATAAAAGAGTGGTAGGAAACTGTTTCCCTCCCTTGTATACCGTAAACATTCTTATCATAAATAAAGTTTAAGGCATTTACCATTGGTGTCACATATATATGTGCATGTGTATTGTGATTTTTTTATTGGAATGAATGTTTTTCTATTTCTTGTAATGCTTTATGTTGGTTAATTGTTGACAGTGGCCAAGTGAATAATTGAGTGTTGAATATTGTTAAGTATAAATATAGCAGGGATGTTTTAAAGGTTGTGGTTGGACACATATCAAACTGTTGAACGAACAAGGTTGAGTAGAACTTAGCTGCATTTGTTGGTTTTTACTCTAAGGAGAATTTATACACAAAAATTAGGAAAAGAGGCATAGTATACTTGTAGTAGGCACAGGTTGGCCAAGGAAAGTCAACGTTGCATGACCTCAGGTGTTGAAACAAAGTTGGGAAATTCCTAAGTTTGAAGAGAAAAAGCTCGAATGGAATATAGATGCATGACATAATTCATGTTGAATGGTGTGCTTCCAAGACATGAAATAGAACAAGGCCAATCGTATATCGAATCATTGGTGAAGGACAATGTAAGTGAGGAGGGATGAGGGATGGGGCAGATGCTCCATCCCTCATTTCATTTAATCATTATCCTCAACACAGTGTGTCCTCCCTCTTGTATCCTCTCATTTCCATCATGAAGAAGTTTAAGTTGTATATGTGGCCTCTAATCCTCATTATGGCGGTTTTTATCCATGTTAAATTGGGTCTCACTTCGAATGATTATTGCATCAACAAAAATTCCTCTGAAGCTTGGGGACTCTCCACTATTGTGATGGCCACCAAATTTGGAAATAGAGAGGAAGAAGCGAAAGTGGTTTTGCTAATGGAATTAATGGGTGATAGTCATTGGATTCCCCCACCTAAACTTAAGAATGAAGGAATCTATCTTGACACAGATAAGGATAATTTTGACAAGCACCCTAGGAGAACCAATGGTGGCTTTCCCGGGAAGAGATTTATCATTGTGTAGACTTCTCTTGATGTTCCTTATATTAGGTTATATGCTTGTCTCAAAGGTAAATAGGTTTCCCAGGTTCCTCCTTACAATTTATTTACCTTTGGCAGGGACAAAGTAAAGAAATTTGTTGCCACAAAAATTGGCACCCCTAAAGTGCAATGTAATCACTAGAGTGTAGCAATGTGTAACTATAGAAGTAATGTTATCCTCTACAATTACATCCCTTCTCTTTAGTTCCTAATGAGTTTCAAGAAAAAAGGGGGAATCCCTAACTAAGTTCAATAGATAAGGAAAATAACTTAGATTATGGATGGAGATATGGTTATGACTTGGAGTAATGCAATGGGACAAAAGAGCCAAAAGATACCAAAAATCAAACTAACTCAAATACTTATTAAAGATCCATAAGAAACCAAAAAAAGCATAAGTTGATTTGCCAATAGAAATAATAACTTGTTGCAAGAAAAATGATCAACAATAATGAAATGAGAAGTGAAATGAACCATGTGAAGTATATCCCATTAAAAAGTATCGATCACATTAACATTGTTGTAGTGACATGAGTGATGAGCTAAGTGAAAATAACCATCAATGAAAATGAATTTGTTTAAACCAATAACAAAGATTGTGAAACCATTAGATGTGTTGATTTAAATAAATAAAAATGGTTGCAAGTGAATATGAAAATAATTTAATTCCATAAATACATTCACAACCAAATGAAATTGTTAATTAACCTTAGTGATGGATATGTGGCTAATAACAATACAAATCATCCAACAACTTAGATATATGAAGTTAAATGTCAAAGTGCTAAAAACGACAAGTAACAAATTGTTTCAAAGTGAAAAGAATAAAATGTGTTCAGTTACTCGAATATGTCAATAGATTTTAGATCTAGTAGGGACAAATGATTGTGTTAATGAACCATGTAACATAACTCAAGATCTAAAAAAGTATTAGACAAGTTTTTTAAGAGTGCTGAAAACATCGAAAGAAAAGTAACTCTAAAACAATTGTAGGTTTATCCCAATCTAAAAGATAAATGAAATGCACTAATTTGAGTAAGCAAATATGGAAATAGCATCAATGTAATATTAATTCAATTTGTAACCAACAAGAAAAAGATTACCATAATGTAATATTTAGCAATGAAAATAACATAGCTTTAAAATTGAAGTGCATCCCTAAAAGAGGGTTTGATTTATCTTTCCCTAGTCTTATGTGTGAGATAAAATTAAATTCTAGATTTTGAAACAAAAAATAATAATTTTAAAGGAAAAGAAATTATTTGAGTGGATAAAAGAAAGAGTTGAGTCTCTTAACTAGTCCCTAATTGCTTGAGAAAAGGGCATGAAGCCAGAAAGGAAGAAAGAGAAGGTTTTGTTGATCAAATAGTAGTAGATGATAGAAAGCCTTAAGCCCTTGTCCTAGTCGTTGATAGCCAAATTGTTAGTTCTAAACTTAATTAAGTTAACAATGCATACAATTGTTAAGCATAAACAAAAAATAAAACAATAGCTCACACGCACATTAGACAGATATTTTACCCTGGAAACCCTTAACCGAGAAAAATAGCTTAACTAGAGCTTCATCGATCTCTTTGTTTCTTTCATTGTGTGTTAACTCAACCTTTACGATACAATATATAGGTCTTTACCAACCTTTGAAACCCTAATTCCTAACTGGAATCAAAATACAATGGGTTGAAAATCATTGGCCGAAAATACCAAAAATAGGGCAAAAAATAGCCAAGAAAAAATTTCTCTAGGACACGCTACCCCTCATCCGAGGGGGTATGTCCCCCTCGGACCACCTAACCCCCGCCAAAAGGGGGTAGTCATGCAGAGAATATAACACATACCCAACAATTTTATCCCATAAAAGAACCACAACACCAACCTTGAAATCATCAATTATAGTCTCCTGATCCAATGTCCCTTTTGTCCTTTCTTCTTGAATCACCATTTGATCAAATGCTCCCCTTATATTTTCATCGAGTTCAACCAACCTTTCTATTTGTTTTTGCATTTCTTCCTAATTTAAATTAAGTCGTTGTAAATTATAACTCATATACGGGGATCTGCAAATTTATAAGGATCTGCAATTTTTCCCATACACTAATTCAAAAGGAGACTTCCTTATCCCACTTTATAGTGATTCTATCTACCCATAGTGAAAATTTTATCTTGCTGTCCCAACTTTGTTTGTTTTCTCCAACCATCTTGTTCAATAAAGTGATTAGGTTCTTGTTGTTGGATTTGGTTGAACCATTTCCTTGTGGATAGTAATTTGAAGAGTGTAACAACATAATATTATGTTGCATGCAAAAAAATTTGATATTTTGATCATACTTAAAGCTTTGGAACTTTTAGTCATGATCTTAAGGGGACACCCAAATCTTGATAGGAAATTTTCTTCTAGAAATTTGATTACTATGGCAGCAGTTTCATTTTTTATAGGTATTGCATCAATCCAATGGGTCAAATAATCCATGCAGGTAAGGATGTACTTGAATTTGTTGTTGGAATTTTATGTGAATGGACCCATGAAATCCATTCCCCACTGTTGAAAGGGTGCCTCAATTATAACGGGTTTTAAAGGTAAGGCAAGCAACCTGGTTTTTTTCGTGAAAATTTGACATTGTTCACAAGACCGCGCAAATGTGGGAACAACCTTGAATAAATAAGGCCATTAATAGCTATATCTCATGATCTTTATAGTAGTAGATCTAGGGGCATAATGTCCACCACATATTCCAGAATGCATTTCCTTTGTAATTGTGATAGATTCTTCGAGGCTAACACATCGGAGAATTATCCCATTCAAGTTCCTCCAACCAAGACCACCTTTAGTGATTACATACTCAGTTTCCTTGAGTCAAAGGGATCATCTTTGATGTGCAACCAAATGATTGGGACACGTCAAATTCTTCAATTAAAAGATGATATCCATGTACCACTCATGGTCTTCGTTAATCATGAAAATATTAGTGATGTTTTCCCCATTTCTTCCCCTAGTTTTATGGCATTTTCATTCCCTTATGTTAATAGTTTATCCATGCCTTGTCCTTTGATAATTTTGATTGGTCTTATCTTCAGGTCGTACTCATGAATATTTGATATCCATTTCCCCCTGACCCCCAAACAGTCATGTCAGGATAGGACATATTTGACAGTTAGGTAAGGAACATATGCTAGAGCCTTAGAATATCCTATATAAGTTCAAAAGTGTTTCAAAGATTTCACCAAAGTGTAAGCTTGTTTTTCAGTAGTCTTATAATTTAATTGAACATCTCTCAATATTTGATTCATAAATACAATGGGTTTCTCATGATTGTCGGTATTTTTTTGTAACAAAACCCATGTTATTGTATCTTCAAAAGTGAAGGAGAATATGATAAAATCCTTGGTATAGTCAAGGATGACTAGAACTAGATAAGAGTCCCTTTTATATTTTGAAATGCACATTGGCGACATAGGTTCCACACATAATCAATATCCTTTTTAAAAAAAGAATTCATTAGCTTTACCAATTTAGAAAAGTTAGGGATAAACCTTTTAACAAAATTGTTTTTTCCAAAGAACGATCTAAGGGATTTAAGATTGTGTGGGGCAAGAATGGTCTCGATGGATTGAATTCTTTCAGGTTCAATGTGGATACTATATGACCCAAAAATTTCCCTTCATCAAATTATACCAAACACATATTTCTTTGGATTCAACGAGATCCCATGTTTGCGACATCTGTCAAAAACCTTTCTCGGATGACTCACATGGTTGCTTCTCTACTTTGAAAATACAGTCAGATCATCCTAATAAATAACAATAACTTTCCCAATTAAATCACTGAAGGCATGATCCATGGATATTTGGAAGGTCAATCTGGCATTTAATAGTCCAATGGGCATTATAGCATACTCATAAATTCCCTAAGGAATCGTGAAAGTTGTTTGGTCTCATCTTCCTTCTTTACCAACACTTGATTGTATCCTGAGAATCCATCTAACATAGACAACATACCAACTCTTATAACTCTTTGCAGTAATTTTTCCATATTAGGGAAAGGATAATAGTATTTTAGCGAAGCTTGGTTTAAATTTCTAAAATCAACACAAACTCATATTTCCCTATTCTTTTTTTGAACAATAACCGGATTTGAAATCCAAGTGGTATGTCTAGCAGGCTTGATCATTCTAGCCGCCAACATTTTATGTTTCTCCTTTTTAAATAAAGGGGGAAACTTTGGGTTAATGCTTTGTAATTTCTACATGTAAGGTGTGGTTCCTTCTTTAAGCAGAATTGTGTGTTGGATGACATATTCTCTATAAGTCTTGAGATCATCATATGACCATGAAAAGACATCCCTATATTCTCTGATCATATTTTCAATGGCTCTTCTTTCTTCTTTGGAATCATTTTTACCAATCTTAATTATCTTAGGACTTGTATCTAAGCCAATATTAACTTCTAGAACTCCATCCATAGTTTCAGCTCATTTACCCTTGTATTCATCATGCCTATTAAAAAATTTCTCTAAAGGGATGGCCATCTCAAAGTTCCTGGTATCATGAATTTCATGTATTTTCATCTCATCCTTCTAACTGACAATATTTCCTTTAAATTCTCCCGTATCTTTTAGGAAGCAGATGATTTGGGAATCATTATCAAATACTTGCCAATGTTCCAAGTTATCTAACATGGAGGACCTAAAAATTGCTTCCATCCTGCAATTCTTGAGAGAGAGAATTTTTTTGGGACTTCAAGAGTACTGGCTGCAACGGCTACGACAACGGCAAGAGTGTTGATGTCCCTAAGAATTGTCTTTATAGAAAAAGAATCAAACATTTTGGTTGTGTCTGATACAATGTTTATGTATGCCCTCAATTTATCATTCTTTTTCGAAAACTCATTCTTAACTTGGTAGACAGTTAGGTCTAAATCCCCTATAACACTTAAGCATTTTATATTCATGTCATAGCCAATCTCTAGGCCTAACAACATGGCTTGATACTCAACAACATTATTAGTACATTCAAATTATAATTGGAATGAAAAGGCCTTTACTTCCCCTGATGGTAAAGTAAAAACAAATCCAGCTCCAACACCATGCCTAGACCTAGTACCATCAAAATGCATTTTCCAGACTTGATTGACAACAAGCTTATTTTTCCATCCCTCGGTCCAATAATTTATTAATACTATAAGATTTCCTACTTCATCATTTATGCATAAAGCATCATCCAATGATCCTATGGGATCTTCCACATGATGTTCCATAGAGGGCTCATTATGTAAAGTAATGTAGAATCCCTTGTCTATAGGAATGGTGACATAAGAGAGATCCATTTGAATACTCCCTCCTAGTTTTGATGCTCATTTTCTTGATAACAACATAAACCATGCATTAGGAACATAAATTACAACCACATCCATGGGCATCACACCTATATTTAAATGGCTTGCTAGGTTTACTTACAAGTTTTCAATAATCCCATGGGCTTTGACAATTTTTTAATCCAATCCACATATGTTCCTATAGGGACGAGAGATCTTCAAATCTAATTGGTTCATTATTGATATGGGTATGGCATTGGCAGGGGCACTCAAGTCAAGCATACAGTTGTGTAAGGTTATCCCATTGATTCAAAAAGCTATAAATAAAGGTTGGAAACCATCACGTTCTCTTTCATCCATACTCTAGAGCATGATTGGGGGGGGTTCAAGCTCCCTTTCTAGTGGTTTGAGAATACAATTTTCTTGAGGATCAATCCCAAATAATTTTGCATCCCCCCTGTGTATTGATGGTAATTTCATCAATTATCCAAGTGGAACAAGAATGGTTATTTTAGAAAGATAATCCACAATATCTATGTTCAAATGATCAACACTTTCAAATGGATTTGTTCTAACATCATTTCCAAAATATTCCTTGACTCTTTTGTTCACTAAGGGTATCTTATTTAATTCGTTAAGGGGATCTGGGACGACACCCTGGACTTAGAATGGTCAGTTGGTTGAAGTTTAGATATGGGTCTCATTTTGAAAATTCATGGATTTATTCTCCTAGAGTATTGCATTTTTTTAATTTTCTAGATTCATTTTTTATACTAGCATAGATAGACTTATTCTTATAGTCACGAATAGTCTCGGGCCATGGAGAATCCTCTCCACAGTTTTGTATAACGTGAAGGAAATATTTTAGTACCTGAGACTAAAGTTGGAAAAATTGTTCCATGGTGTTTCATTCAAGACCAATGGAGTCGCTAAATGGATTTGTCAAGTAAAGCGATTAGAGTCTTCATTGAAAGGGTATGTCATTACATCTTATCAGGGAACTCCTTTCTCCCCCCAACAATGACGCAAAAATTGTTATCGCACAAACTAGCAGCCCTTGGATTTTAAGGAGTAATCAACTACTAACCTAGTGGAACCTCGAGACACTACCCCTAATTGTCACATGGGTAGCATCCTCTCTCTTTAGGTTTCCTAGATCCACTTGAGTAGACCTAGACTAACCATGGGAGGTGTCCCCCAACCAAGTTTACCTAGGTTCTTTCTAGAGACTTTCTAGCTCTCCCACAATACTTCCCTTGATCGATTTCTAGGGTTTGACATAATACCCAAAGTAAATTAGAAGGATGTAAATGTGTTACTCTATGGTTGATAAACTATGGGTTTAAATGTAAATACCCCCTAGGAGAAGATGGCCATAATAACTTTGTGAGATGGAGAGATAAATACAAGTTACCCTGAAAAAATGAATTGTGACATAGTTAAGGTCTAGGCCTTGAAGTTAAATTTGCTACCCCAAAAGGTTAAGATAGTGAGGAGACTAAAGTTTGAGAGAAATGGAGTTAAATGTTCGAATTAAAATAGGTGTCACAATTGGTTTGTGGTGTTGAGTTTGAAAGTAACAAGCACTAAGTGTATCATCAGATTAGGTAGATTACTTAAGTTTTGTGTTCAAATTTGCAAGTGTATGTGAATTAAGGTGTTGGTCTGGTGTTTTATAAGTGTATGAACACATAGAGTGTTTGTTGGTTTAAGGTGTTTTTTAATGTAAAAGTGTATAACAACAAGCAATAAAATGCACTAGGCCAAACAAACAATATTAGACTATGTACAGTGCAGAGATTTGGGTTTTTAGTGTCTTTCCTAGGGTTCTCTAAGCAAAGTTTAGTTCAGATTTAATTCATTAAATTCAATTATATTCATATGTATGCCTAAGAAAAATAGTACTCTAACCTAATAATGCAATTTTATCCTAGTGGTTGAAAACTAAAATAGTAGAGAAATTAAAAGAGTGGAAGAAAAACTGGAATAAATACCTAGTCAGGTGCCTTGATCCGTTGGGTGATGGAATCAATTCGCCCCTCTGGGATGGTGATCTAAATGAAATGGCTCCCCGACTTCGCAAAGGCTAAAAACAATCCACGAAACCTTTCTAATCTGAAGTCACCCTAGAATCCCCTTTCGCTCCAACTTGCTCATAAACAAACTAAGATAAGAAGGTCATTATGACAACCCAAACATCAGTAACTTAGCCACAAACAAGCTAGAAAATCATATGATGGAAAAGAGAAATAAAACTATAAATAAATGATTTCTCAATCTATTTCTAAATCCTATATTCTTGCTAAAATCTCAAAGGTTAAACAACAATCTGGTATTTCAAACCCATATACGAGCAAGTATTGCAACAATAATACCTCGGATCTTCATGAAGCCACCATAGGAACACCACAAGAGATCAAGAATTGGTAGAGTCACCCACAATGATGCAATGGATAAGGTTATATTCCCTTGTTAATATCCATCCCTTGGCCCTTGTCTTTCGAAATCTCAACACTCCAAACACAAGGTACACAAGAGAATAATGCAATAAATCACAGCTTTGTTATTATTCCAGAAATTGACCCCTTACAAAGGGGGAACCCTCTGTCTTTTATAACTCAAGAGAAGAGAAAAATCTCCAATCCTAAAGAGATGGATGGCTAAGATCTTCCATTTGAGTCTCATTTGGCAATCAATGGTTCAAATTACATATTTACATTGTTGAGTATGCAAATGGCCAAGTCGACCTCCTCAAGTGGGGCGCACTTGACTGAGTGGAATCTCTGTGGACCACAAATTGTTGATTGAGATTAAAATATTTGATTGTATAAGTGATGAATTTACCTAGTTGAAGTGGAATGCTAAGTTGGAAGGATAAAAAAGCAAGTGGCAAGCTGAAAAATAAGCAATTCCCCCCCTTGAAGTTGAGTGTGCCCTCCCTATTTTATCCTTGCTAAGTGGGCCCCCAAAACAAGTGAAAAATCATCTATAAATTCTAGGTAATTGTGCATGTCACATTTTAGTAGGACCCATCATGCGAAATCGGCCATAAAAGTTTCTTTTCATTGGTTGAACTTCGACTCTATTAAACCTAGGCATTTTTAAATCGGACTTTAGAAAGTGTGATTACTAGTAGCCTATTAATCCATGGGTGATGAAATCATGAGAAAATGTAGGGGAAATTCCTTGGATGATGTTGAAAATTCCTTTGAAGATCATACCAATCAACTCCATGCAAAAATATGATTTGAAGATGCCATTTATAATCTTATCTAAATTATTAAAACTGGACTTGGGATTTTTTAATATGAAACTTAGGAAAATATATTAATATTTTCCTATTAGTCCATACATGCATAAAACTAAGTTTGGAAGGATCAAATTTTCTTTGAAAATATCTAACCAGTTGAATGATGATGATAAGAGTGTATGCTAGGTTGGGTGTTCTTGTTGACCAACTCAAACTGTCCCTTTGACCAAGTCAAACTGCTAAAAAATTAACTTTGGTCAAATTTGGTCAAAGTTGTCCAATGGATATATGGACCATTGTATGACTTTGGAAGGATTATTTGTTATCTTATATGCCTTCGGAAAGATATATTATTTGAAGTATATATTTGTATACAATGATTGTTCACATGACTCGGAACATAGCTTAAAACGTAGATCATGCTACATAAGTTTCATTTAGAGGCTTTGGTACCTTATCCCCCATTTACATCACAGATGGGAAGACTCAAGTTGGGTAGGGAGAGACATCATTACTTGTTGACTTAATTATTTCTCAAATGCTCGGCTTCAGCACATTCTCGCATCATGAATATCTCTACATTGGTTCTAGTTTATCAACTCCAATTGAAGACCACTAGGCATGTGTCGTTATTTTCAACATTAGCTTGAGCCATCCCTTAGGATACACCCTTCATGTAACCCTTACATGTTCTAGCCAATATGCATTGGTAATTACAGTGTTCCAAATCTAGTTGAAAATCCCTAAACATGCATAACCCTTTTCGACATGTTCAGAGGAACCCTTAAGTGGGCACTTCCCTTCAAGTGACTCCATGCATGTTTCGGCCCCGCACCCTTGTGGGCATCCTTTTGCCACGATTCTATGCCCCCTTGTTCCCTCACATATCAACCATGTCCCTTTCCTAGTAATTGAAGTTATCTTCATGTGTGAGGAAAGAGGATGTATACTCTTCAAATCTAGGTTAGGTTGTGATAAAAGCAAAATTCATTTTTCAAATGTAATCAGATACGGATATGTTTCCATGATCTCATATCATAATTGTATTTGATAGTTTCATTTTAATAGGAATTCCCATTTTTGTGTCTTGTTACGTACCTTAGGTAACGTGGCAAAAATATTTGAGCCATTTGGTGCATCCTTGGGGGAAATTCATGCTTCAAGCTTGTTGTCACTTAACACTTGACTCCTCCATCTGGGCCAACTCCTAGAGAAGACAAGGGGG